>CAWVNZ010001928.1:0-39427 GCA_963930735.1 Dioctria linearis | reverse complement strand
CTCGCAGATTTTAATTACGCCAGGGATTGCCTTTTCTATAGTAAATTATTCAAAAAATAATTTTCAACTGTCGCAAATTTCAAATACGCCAGGGATTGCCTTTTCTATAGTAAATTATTCAAAAAATAATTTTTTACTATCGCAAGTTTTAATTGCGCCAGGGATTGCCTTTTCTACAGTAAATTTTTCAAAATATTAATTTTTTACTGTCGCAAATTTTAATTACGCCAGGGATTGCCTTTTCTATAGTAAATTTTTCAAAATATTAATTTTTAACTGTCGCAAATTTTAATTACGCCAGGGATAGCCTTTTCTATAGTAAATTATTCAAAAAATAATTTTCAACTGTCGCAAATTTTAAGTGCGCCAGGTATTGCCTTTTCTATAGTAAATTATTCAAAAAATAATCTTATACTGTCGCAAATTTTAATTACGCCAGGGATTGCCTTTTCTATAGTAAATTATTCAAAAAACAATTTTTTACTGTCGCAATTTTTAAGTGCGCCAAGTATTGCCTTTTCTATAGTAAATTATTCAAAAAATAATTTTTTACTGTCGCAAATTTTAATTGCGCCAGGTATTGCCTTTTCTATAGTAAATTATTCAAAAAATAATTTTCTACTGTCGCAAATTTTAATTACGACAGGGATTGTCTTTTCTATAGTAAATTATTCAAAAAATAATTTTTTACTATCGCAAGTTTTAATTGCCCCAGGGATTGCCTTTTCTATAGTAAATTATTCAAAAAATATTTTTTTACTGTCGCAAATTTTAATTACGCCAGGGATTGCCTTTTCTATAGTAAATTTTGCAAAAAATAATTTTCAACTGTCGCAAATTTCAAATCCGCCAGGGATTGCCTTTTCTATAGTAAATTATTCAAAAAATAATTTTCTACTGTCGCAAATTTTAATTACGCCAGGGATTGCCTTTTCTATAGTAAATTATTCAAAAAATAATTTTCTACTGTCGCAAATTTTAATTACGCCAGGGACTGCCTTTTCTATAGTAAAGTTTTCAAAAAATAATTTTCTACTGTCGCAAATTTTAATTACGCCAGTGATTGCCTTTTCTATAGTAAACTTTTCAAAAAATAATTGTCAACTGTCGCAAATTTCAAATCCGCCAGGGATTGCCTTTTCTATAGTAAATTATTCAAAAAATAATTTTCAACTGTCGCAAATTTCAAATCCGCCAGGGATTGCCTTTTCTATAGTAAATTATTCAAAAAATAATTTTCTACTGTCGCAAATTTTAATTGCGCCAGGGATTGCCTGTTCTATAGTAAATTATTCAAAAAATAATTTTCAACTGTCGCAAATTTTAATTACGCCAGAGATTGCCTTTTCTATAGTAAACTTTTCAAAAAATAATTTTCTACTGTCGCAAATTTTAATTACGCCAGGGATTGCCTTTTCTATAGTAAATTTTGCAAAAAATAATTTTCAACTGTCGCAAATTTTAATTACGCCAGGGATTGCCTTTTCTATCGTAAACTTTTCAAAAAATAATTTTCAACTGTCGCAAATTTTAATTACGCCAGGGATTGCCTTTTCTATAGTAAATTATTCAAAAAATAATTTTTTACTGTCGCAAATTTTAATTGCGCCAGGGATTGCCTTTTCTATAGTAAACTTTTCAAAAAATAATTTTCTACTGTCGCAAATTTTAATTACGCCAGGGATTGCCTTTTATATAGTAAATTATTCAAAAAATAATTTTCAACTGTCGCAAATTTTAATTGCGCCAGGGATTGCCTTTTCTATAGTAAATTATTCAAAAAATAATTTTCTACTGTCGCAAATTTTAATTACGCCAGGGATTGCCTTTTCTATAGTAAATTATTCAAAAAATAATTTTTTACTGTCGCAAATGTTAAGTGCGCCAGGGATTGCCTTTTCTATAGTAAATTATTCAAAAAATAATTTTCAACTGTCGCAAATTTTAATTGCGCCAGGGATTGCCTTTTCTACAGTAAATTATTCAAAAAATAATTTTTTACTGTCGCAAATTTTAAATACGCCAGGGATTGACTTTTCTATAGTAAATTATTCAAAAAATAATTTTCAACTGTCGCAAATTTTAAGTGCGCCAGGGATTGCCTTTTCTATAGTAAATTATTCAAAAAATAATTTTCAACTGTCGCAAATTTTAATTACGCCAGGGATTGCCTTTTCTGTAGTAAATTATTCAAAAAATAATTTTCTACTGTCGCAAATTTTAATTACGCCAGGGATTGCCTTTTCTATAGTAAATTATTCAAAAAATAATTTTTTACTGTCGCAAATGTTAAGTGCGCCAGGGATTGCCTTTTCTATAGTAAATTATTCAAAAAATAATTTTCAACTGTCGCAAATTTTAATTGCGCCAGGGATTGCCTTTTCTACAGTAAATTATTCAAAAAATAATTTTTTACTGTCGCAAATTTTAAATACGCCAGGGATTGACTTTTCTATAGTAAATTATTCAAAAAATAATTTTCAACTGTCGCAAATTTTAAGTGCGCCAGGGATTGCCTTTTCTACAGTAAATTTTTCAAAAAATAATTTTCAACTGTCGCAAATTTTAATTGCGCCAGGGATTGCCTTTTCTATAGTAAATTATTCAAAAAATAATTTTTTACTGTCGCAAATTTCAAATCCGCCAGGGATTGCCTTTTCTATAGTAAATTATTCAAAAAATAATTTTTTAATATCGCAAGTTTTAATTGCGCCAGGGATTGCCTTTTCTATAGTAAATTTTGCAAAAAAATAATTTTCAACTGTCGCAAATTTCAAATCCGCCAGGGATTGCCTTTTCTATAGTAAACTATTCAAAAAATAATTTTTTACTATCGCAAGTTTTAATTGCGCCAGGGATTGCCTTTTCTACAGTAAATTATTCAAAAAATAATTTTTTACTGTCGCAAATTTTAAATACGCCAGGGATTGCCTTTTCTATAGTAAATTATTCAAAAAATAATTTTCAACTGTCGCAAATTTTAATTACGCCAGGGATTGCCTTTTCTATAGTAAATTATTCAAAAAATAATTTTCAACTGTCGCAAATTTTAATTGCGCCAGGAATTGCCTTTTCTATAGTAAATTATTCAAAAAATAATTTTTTACTGTCGCAAATTTTAAGTGCACCAGGGATTGCCTTTTCTATAGTAAATTTTGCAAAAAATAATTTTCAACTGTCGCAAATTTTAATTACGCCAGGGATTGCCTTTTCTATAGTAAATTATTCAAAAAATAATTTTATACTGTCGCAAATTTTAATTACGCCAGGGATTGCCTTTCTATAGTAAATTATTCAAAAAATAATTTTTTACTGTCGCAAATTTTAATTACGCCAGGGATTGCCTTTTCTATAGTAAATTATTCAAAAAGTAATTTTCAACTGTCGCAAATTTCAAATCCGCCAGGTATTGCCTTTTCTATAGTAAATTATTCAAAAAATAATTTTTTACTATCGCAAGTTTTAATTACGCCAGGGATTGCCTTTTCTATAGTAAACTTTTCAAAAAATAATTTTCTACTGTCGCAAATTTTAATTACGCCAGGGATTGCCTTTTCTATAGTAAATTATTCAAAAAATAATTTTCAACTGTCGCAAATTTTAATTACGCCAGGGATTGCCTTTTCTATAGTAAATTCTTCAAAAAATAATTTTCTACTGTCGCAAATTTTAATTACGCCAGGGATTGCCTTTTCTATAGTAAATTATTCAAAAAATAATTTTCAACTGTCGCTAATTTCAAATCCGCCAGGGATTGCCTTTTCTATAGTAAATTATTCAAAAAATAATTTTTTACTATCGCAAGTTTTAATTACGCCAGGGATTACCTTTTCTATAGTAAACTTTTCAAAAAATAATTTTCTACTGTCGCAAATTTTAATTAAGCCAGGGATTGCCTTTTCTATAGTAAATTATTCAAAAAATAATTTTCAACTGTCGCAAATTTTAATTACGCCAGGGATTGCCTTTTCTATAGTAAATTATTCAAAAAATAATTTTCTACTGTCGCAAAATTTTAATTACGCCAGGGATTGCCTTTTCTATAGTAAATTATTCAAAAAATAATTTTCTACTGTCGCAAATTTTAATTACGCCAGGGATTGCCTTTTCTATAGTAAACTTTTCAAAAAATAATTTTCTACTGTCGCAAATTTTAATTACGCCAGGGATTGCCTTTTCTATAGTAAATTTTGCAAAAAATAATTTTCAACTGTCGCAAATTTTAATTACGCCAGGGATTGCCTTTTCTATAGTAAACTTTTCAAAAAATAATTTACAACTGTCGCAAATTTTAATTACGCCAGGGATTGCCTTTTCTATAGTAAATTATTCAAAAAATAATTTTTTACTGTCGCAAATTTTAATTGCGCCAGGGATTGCCTTTTCTATAGTAAATTATTCAAATAATAATTTTCTACTGTCGCAAATCTTAATTACGCCAGGGATTGCCTTTTCTATAGTAAATTATTCAAAAAATAATTTTCAACTGTCGCAAATTTTAATTGCACCAGGGATTGCCTTTTCTATAGTAAATTATTCAAAAAATAATTTTCAACTGTCGCAAATTTCAAATCCGCCAGGGATTGCCTTTTCTATAGTAAATTATTCAAAAAATAATTTTTTACTATCGCAAATTTTAAATACGCCAAGGATTGCCTTTTCTATAGTAAATTATTCAAAAAATAATTTTCAACTGTCGCAAATTTTAAGTGCGCCAGGGATTTCCTTTTCTACAGTAAATTTTTCAAAAAATAATTTTCAACTGTCGCAAATTTTAATTGCGCCAGGGATTGCCTTTTCTATAGTAAATTATTCAAAAAATAATTTTTTACTGTCGCATATTTCAAATCCGCCAAGGATTGCCTTTTCTATAGTAAATTATTCAAAAAATAATTTTTTACTATCGCAAGTTTTAATTGCGCCAGGGATTGCCATTTCTATAGTAAATTTTGCAAAAAAATAATTTTCAACTGTCGCAAATTTTAATTACGCCAGGGATTGCCTTTTCTATAGTAAACTTTTCAAAAAATAATTTACAACTGTCGCAAATTTTAATTACGCCAGGGATTGCCTTTTCTATAGTAAATTATTCAAAAAATAATTTTTTACTGTCGCAAATTTTAATTGCGCCAGGGATTGCCTTTTCTATAGTAAATTATTCAAATAATAATTTTCTACTGTCGCAAATCTTAATTACGCCAGGGATTGCCTTTTCTATAGTAAATTATTCAAAAAATAATTTTCAACTGTCGCAAATTTTAATTGCACCAGGGATTGCCTTTTCTATAGTAAATTATTCAAAAAATAATTTTCAACTGTCGCAAATTTCAAATCCGCCAGGGATTGCCTTTTCTATAGTAAATTATTCAAAAAATAATTTTTTACTGTCGCATATTTCAAATCCGCCAAGGATTGCCTTTTCTATAGTAAATTATTCAAAAAATAATTTTCAACTGTCGCAAATTTTAATTACGCCAGGGATTGCCTTTTCTATAGTAAATTATTCAAAAAATAATTTTCAACTGTCGCAAATTTTAATTGCGCCAGGAATTGTCTTTTCTATAGTAAATTATTCAAAAAATAATTTTTTACTGTCGCAAATTTTAAGTGCACCAGGGATTGCCTTTTCTATAGTAAATTTTGCAAAAAATAATTTTCAACTGTCGCAAATTTTAATTACGCCAGGGATTGCCTTTTCTATAGTAAATTATTCAAAAAATAATTTTCAACTGTCGCAAATTTTAATTGCGCCAGGAATTGTCTTTTCTATAGTAAATTATTCAAAAAATAATTTTTTACTGTCGCAAATTTTAAGTGCACCAGGGATTGCCTTTTCTATAGTAAATTTTGCAAAAAATAATTTTCAACTGTCGCAAATTTTAATTACGCCAGGGATTGCCTTTTCTATAGTAAATTATTCAAAAAATAATTTTATACTGTGGCAAATTTTAATTACGCCAGGGATTGCCTTTCTATAGTAAATTATTCAAAAAATAATTTTTTACTGTCGCAAATTTTAATTACGCCAGGGATTGCCTTTTCTATAGTAAATTATTCAAAAAGTAATTTTCAACTGTCGCAAATTTCAAATCCGCCAGGTATTGCCTTTTCTATAGTAAATTATTCAAAAAATAATTTTTTACTATCGCAAATTTTAAATACGCCAAGGATTGCCTTTTCTATAGTAAATTATTCAAAAAATAATTTTCAACTGTCGCAAATTTTAAGTGCGCCAGGGATTTCCTTTTCTACAGTAAATTTTTCAAAAAATAATTTTCAACTGTCGCAAATTTTAATTGCGCCAGGGATTGCCTTTTCTATAGTAAATTATTCAAAAAATAATTTTTTACTGTCGCATATTTCAAATCCGCCAAGGATTGCCTTTTCTATAGTAAATTATTCAAAAAATAATTTTCAACTGTCGCAAATTTTAATTACGCCAGGGATTGCCTTTTCTATAGTAAATTATTCAAAAAATAATTTTCAACTGTCGCAAATTTTAATTGCGCCAGGAATTGTCTTTTCTATAGTAAATTATTCAAAAAATAATTTTTTACTGTCGCAAATTTTAAGTGCACCAGGGATTGCCTTTTCTATAGTAAATTTTGCAAAAAATAATTTTCAACTGTCGCAAATTTTAATTACGCCAGGGATTGCCTTTTCTATAGTAAATTATTCAAAAAATAATTTTATACTGTGGCAAATTTTAATTACGCCAGGGATTGCCTTTCTATAGTAAATTATTCAAAAAATAATTTTTTACTGTCGCAAATTTTAATTACGCCAGGGATTGCCTTTTCTATAGTAAATTATTCAAAAAGTAATTTTCAACTGTCGCAAATTTCAAATCCGCCAGGTATTGCCTTTTCTATAGTAAATTATTCAAAAAATAATTTTTTACTATCGCAAGTTTTAATTACGCCCGGGATTGCCTTTTCTATAGTAAACTTTTCAAAAAATAATTTTCTACTGTCGCAAATTTTAATTACGCCAGGGATTGCCTTTTCTATAGTAAATTATTCAAAAAATAATTTTCAACTGTCGCAAATTTTAATTACGCCACGGATTGCCTTTTCTATAGTAAACTTTTCAAAAAATAATTTTCAACTGTCGCAAATTTTAATTACGCCAGGGATTGCCTTTTTATAGTAAATTATTCAAAAAATAATTTTCAACTGTCGCTAATTTCAAATCCGCCAGGGATTGCCTTTTCTATAGTAAATTATTCAAAAAATAATTTTTTACTATCGCAAGTTTTAATTACGCCAGGGATTACCTTTTCTATAGTAAACTTTTCAAAAAATAATTTTCTACTGTCGCAAATTTTAATTAAGCCAGGGATTGCCTTTTCTATAGTAAATTATTCAAAAAATAATTTTCAACTGTCGCAAATTTTAATTACGCCAGGGATTGCCTTTTCTATAGTAAATTATTCAAAAAATAATTTTCTACTGTCGCAAAATTTTAATTACGCCAGGGATTGCCTTTTCTATAGTAAATTATTCAAAAAATAATTTTCTACTGTCGCAAATTTTAATTACGCCAGGGATTGCCTTTTCTATAGTAAACTTTTCAAAAAATAATTTTCTACTGTCGCAAATTTTAATTACGCCAGGGATTGCCTTTTCTATAGTAAATTTTGCAAAAAATAATTTTCAACTGTCGCAAATTTTAATTACGCCAGGGATTGCCTTTTCTATAGTAAACTTTTCAAAAAATAATTTACAACTGTCGCAAATTTTAATTACGCCAGGGATTGCCTTTTCTATAGTAAATTATTCAAAAAATAATTTTTTACTGTCGCAAATTTTAATTGCGCCAGGGATTGCCTTTTCTATAGTAAATTATTCAAATAATAATTTTCTACTGTCGCAAATCTTAATTACGCCAGGGATTGCCTTTTCTATAGTAAATTATTCAAAAAATAATTTTCAACTGTCGCAAATTTTAATTGCACCAGGGATTGCCTTTTCTATAGTAAATTATTCAAAAAATAATTTTCAACTGTCGCAAATTTCAAATCCGCCAGGGATTGCCTTTTCTATAGTAAATTATTCAAAAAATAATTTTTTACTATCGCAAATTTTAAATACGCCAAGGATTGCCTTTTCTATAGTAAATTATTCAAAAAATAATTTTCAACTGTCGCAAATTTTAAGTGCGCCAGGGATTTCCTTTTCTACAGTAAATTTTTCAAAAAATAATTTTCAACTGTCGCAAATTTTAATTGCGCCAGGGATTGCCTTTTCTATAGTAAATTATTCAAAAAATAATTTTTTACTGTCGCATATTTCAAATCCGCCAAGGATTGCCTTTTCTATAGTAAATTATTCAAAAAATAATTTTTTACTATCGCAAGTTTTAATTGCGCCAGGGATTGCCATTTCTATAGTAAATTTTGCAAAAAAATAATTTTCAACTGTCGCAAATTTCAAATCCGCCAGGGATTGCCTTTTCTATAGTAAATTATTCAAAAAATAATTTTTTACTATCGCAAGTTTTAATTGCGCCAGGGATTGCCTTTTCTACAGTAAATTATTCAAAAAATAATTTTTTACTGTCGCAAATTTTAAATACGCCAGGGATTGCCTTTTCTATAGTAAATTATTCAAAAAATAATTTTCAACTGTCGCAAATTTTAATTACGCCAGGGATTGCCTTTTCTATAGTAAATTATTCAAAAAATAATTTTCAACTGTCGCAAATTTTAATTGCGCCAGGGATTGCCTTTTCTATAGTCAATTATTCAAAAAATAATTTTATACTGTCGCAAATTTTAAATACGCCAGGGATTGCCTTTTCTATAGTAAATTATTCAAAAAATAATTTTATACTGTCGCAAATTTTAATTACGCCAGGCATTGCCTTTTCTATAGTAAATTATTCAAAAAATAATTTTATACTGTCGCAAATTTTAATTACGCCAGGGATTGCCTTTTCTATAGTAAATTATTCAAAAAATAATTTTTTACTGTCGCAAATTTTAATTACGCCAGGGATTGCCTTTTCTATAGTAAATTATTCAAAAAATAATTTTCAACTGTCGCAAATTTCAAATCCGCCAGAGATTGCCTTTTCTATAGTAAATTATTCAAAAAATAATTTTTTACTATCGCAAGTTTTAATTGCGCCAGGGATTGCCTTTTCTACAGTAGATTTTTCAAAATATTAATTTTATACTGTCGCAAATTTTAATTACGCCAGGGATTGCCTTTTCTATAGTAAATTTTGCAAAAAATAGTTTTTTACTGTCGCAAATTTCAAATCCGCCAGGGATTGCCTTTTCTATAGTAAATTATTCAAAAAATAATTTTTTACTGTCGCAAATTTTAATTACGCCAGGGATTGCCTTTTCTATAGTAAATTAATCAAAAAATAATTTTCGACTGTCGCAAATTTTAATTACGCCAGGGATTGCCTTTTCTATAGTAAATTATTCAAAGAATAATTTTTTACTGTAGCAAATTTTAATTGCGCCAGAAATTGCCTTTTCTATAGTAAACTTTTCAAAAAAATAATTTTCTACTGTCGCAAATTTTAATTACGCCAGGTATTGCCTTTTCTATAGTAAATTATTCAAAAAATAATTTTCAACTGTCGCAAATTTTAATTGCGCCAGGGATTGCCTTTTCTATAGTAAATTATTCAAAAAATAATTTTTTACTATCGCAAATTTTAATTGCGCCAGGGATTGCCTTTTCTATAGTAAATTATTCAAAAAATAATTTTCTACTGTCGCAAATTTTAATTACGCCAGGAATTGCCATTTCTATAGTAAATTATTCAAAAAATAATTTTTTACTATCGCAAGTTTTAATTGCGCCAGGGATTGCCTTTTCTATAGTAAATTATTCAAAAAATAATTTTTTACTGTCGCAAATTTTAATTACGCCAGGGATTGCCTTTTCTATAGTAAATTTTGCAAAAAATAATTTTTTACTGTCGCAAATTTTAATTACGCCAAGGATTGCCTTTTCTATAGTAAATTATTCAAAAAATAATTTTCAACTGTCGCAAATTTTAATTACGCCAGGGATTGCCTTTTCTATAGTAAACTTTTCAAAAAATAATTTTCTACTGTCGCAAATTTTAATTACGCCAGGGATTGCCTTTTCTATAGTAAATTATTCAAAAAATAATTTTTTACTGTCGCAAATTTTAAGTGCGCCAGGGATTGCCTTTTCTATAGTAAATTATTCAAAAAATAATTTTTTACTGTCGCAAATTTTAATTACGCCAGGGATTGCCTTTTCTATAGTAAATTTTGCAAAAAATAATTTTCAACTGTGATTTTATAGTAAATTATTCAAAAAATAATTTTATACTGTCGCAACTTTTAATTGCGCTAGGGATTGCCTTTTCTATAGTAAATTATTCACAAATTAATTTTATCCTGTCGCAAATTTTAATTGCGCCAGGGATTGCCTTTTCTATAGTAAGTTATTCAAAAAATAATTTTTTACTGTCGCAAATTTTAATTACGCCAGGGATTGCCTTTTCTATAGTAAATTATTCAAAAAATAATTTTCAACTGTCGCAAATTTCAAATCCACCAGGGATTGCCTTTTCTATAGTAAATTATTCAAAAAATAATTTTTTACTATCGCAAGTTTTAATTGCGCCAGGGATTGCCTTTTCTACAGTAAATTTTTCAAAATATTAATTTTTTACTGTCGCAAATTTTAATTACGCCAGGAATTGCCTTTTCTATAGTAAATTTTTCAAAATATTAATTTTTAACTGTCGCAAATTTTAATTACGCCAGGGATTGCCTTTTCTATAGTAAATTATTCAAAAAATAATTTTCAACTGTCGCAAATTTTAATTACGCCAGGGATTGCCTTTTCTATAGCAAATTATTCAAAAAATAATTTTCAACTGTCGCAAATTTTAATTGCGCCAGGGATTGCCTTTTCTACAGTAAATTATTCAAAAAATAATTTTTTACTGTCGCAAATTTTAATTACGCCAGGGATTGCCTTTTCTATAGTAAATTATTCAAAAAATAATTTTCAACTGTCGCAAATTTTAATTGCGCAGGGATTGCCTTTTCTACAGTAAATTATTCAAAAAATAATTTTTTACTGTCGCAAATTTTAAATACGCCAGGGATTGCCTTTTCTATAGTAAATTATTCAAAAAATAATTTTTTACTGTCGCAAATTTTAATTTACGCCAGGGATTGCCTTTTCTATAGTAAATTTTGCAAAAAATAATTTTCAACTGTCGCAAATTTTAATTGCGCCAGGGATTGCCTTTTCTATAGTAAATTATTCAATAAAATAATTTTCAACTGTCGCAATTTCAAATCCGCCAGGGATGGCCTTTTCTATAGTAAATTATTCAAAAAATAATTTTTTACTATCGCAAGTTTTAATTGCGCCAGGTATTGCCTTTTCTATAGTAAATTATTCAAAAAATAATTTTTTACTGTCGCAAATTTTAATTACGCCAGGGATTGCCTTTTCTATAGTAAATTATTTCAAAAAATAATTTTCAACTGTCGCAAATTTTAATTGCGCCAGGGATTGCCTTTTCTACAGTAAATTATTCAAAAATAATTTTTTACTGTCGCAAATTTTAAATACGCCAGGGATTGCCTTTTCTATAGTAAATTATTCAAAAAATAATTTTTTACTGTCGCAAATTTTAATTACGCCAGGGATTGCCTTTTCTATAGTAAATTATTCAAAAAATAATTTTCAACTGTCGCAAATTTTAAGTGCGCCAGGGATTGCCTTTTCTATATTAAATTATTCAAAAAATAATTTTTTACTGTCGCAAATTTTAATTACGCCAGGGATTGCCTTTTCTATAGTAAATTTTGCAAAAAATAATTTTCAACTGTCGCAAATTTTAATTGCGCCAGGGTTTGCCTTTTCTATAGTAAATTATTCAAAAAATAATTTTTACTGTCGCAAATTTTAATTACGCCAGGGAATGCCTTTTCTATAGTAAATTATTCAAAAAATAATTTTCAACTGTCGCAAATTTTAATTGCGCCAGGGATTGCCTTTTCTACAGTAAATTATTCAAAAATAATTTTTTACTGTCGCAAATTTTAAATACGCCAGGGATTGCCTTTTCTATAGTAAATTATTCAAAAAATAATTTTTTACTGTCGCAAATTTTAATTACGCCAGGGATTGCTTTTTCTATAGTAAATTTTGCAAAAAATAATTTTCAACTGTCGCAAATTTTAATTGCGCCAGGGATTGCCTTTTCTATAGTAAATTATTCAAAAAATAATTTTCAACTGTCGCAAATTTCAAATCCGCCAGGGATGGCCTTTTCTATAGTTAAATTATTCAAAAAATAATTTTTTACTATCGCAAGTTTTAATTGCGCCAGGTATTGCCTTTTCTATAGTAAATTATTCAAAAAATAATTTTTTACTATCGCAAATTTTAATTACGCCAGGGATTGCCTTTTCTATAGTAAATTATTCAAAAAAATAATTTTCAACTGTCGCAAATTTTAATTGCGCCAGGGATTGCCTTTTCTACAGTAAATTATTCAAAAAATAATTTTTTACTGTCGCAAAATTTTAAATACGCCAGGGATTGCCTTTTCTATAGTAAATTATTCAAAAAATAATTTTTTACTGTCGCAAATTCTAATTGCGCCAGGGATTGCCTTTTCTATAGTAAATTATTCAAAAAATAATTTCAACTGTCGCAAATTTCAAATCCGCCAGGGATTGCCTTTTCTATAGTAAATTATTCAAAAAATAATTTTTTACTATCGCAATTTTAATTGCGCCAGGGATTGCCTTTTCTATAGTAAATTATTCAAAAAATAATTTTTTATTGTCGCAAATTTTAATTACGCCAGGGATTGCCTTTTCTATAGTAAATTATTCAAAAAATAATTTTCAACTGTCGCAAATTTTAACTACGCCAGGGATTGCCTTTTCTATAGTAAATTATTCAAAAAATAATTTTTTACTGTCGCAAATTTTAAGTGCGCCAGGGATTGCCTTTTCTATAGTAAATTATTCAAAAAATAATTTTTTACTGTCGCAGATTTTAATTGCGCCAGGGATTGCCTTTTCTATAGTAAATTATTCAAAAAATAATTTTCAACTGTCGCAAATTTTAATTACGCCAGGGATTGCCTTTTCTATAGTAAATTATTCAAAAATAATTTTCAACTGTCGCAAATTTTAATTACGCCAGGGATTGCCTTTTCTATAGTAAATTATTCAAAAAATAATTTTTTACTGTCGCAAATTTTAAGTGCGCCAGGGATTGCCTTTTCTATAGTAAATTTTGCAAAAAATAATTTTCTACTGTCGCAAATTTTAATTACGCCAGGGATTGCCTTTTCTATAGTAAATTATTCAAAAAAATAATTTTCAACTGTCGCAAATTTTAATTGCGCCAGGGATTGCCTTTTCTATAGTAAATTATTCAAAAAATAATTTTCTACTGTCGCAAATTTTAATTACGCCAGGAATTGCCATTTCTATAGTAAATTATTCAAAAAATAATTTTTTACTATCGCAAGTTTTAATTGCGCCAGGGATTGCCTTTTCTATAGTAAATTATTCAAAAAATAATTTTTTACTGTCGCAAATTTTAATTACGCCAGGGATTGCCTTTTCTATAGTAATTTTGCAAAAAATAATTTTTTACTGTCGCAAATTTTAATTACGCCAGGGATTGCCTTTTCTATAGTAAATTATTCAAAAAATAATTTTCAACTGTCGCAAATTTTAATTACGCCAGGGATTGCCTTTTCTATAGTAAACTTTTCAAAAAATAATTTTCTACTGTCGCAAATTTTAATTACGCCAGGGATTGCCTTTTCTATAGTAAATTATTCAAAAGATAATTTTTTACTGTCGCAAATTTTAAGTGCGCCAGGGATTGCCTTTTCTATAGTAAATTATTCAAAAAATAATTTTTTACTGTCGCAAATTTTAATTACGCCAGGGATTGCCTTTTCTATAGTAAATTTTGCATAAAATAATTTTCAACTGTCGCAAATTTTAATTGCGCCAGGTTTGCCTTTTCTATAGTAAATCATTCAAAAAATAATTTTCAACTGTCGCAAATTTTTAATTGCGCCAGGGATTGCCTTTTCTATAGTAAATTATTCAAAAAATAATTTTCAACTGTCGCAAATTTCAAATCCGCCAGGGATGGCCTTTTCTATAGTAAATTATTCAAAAAATAATTTTTTTCCTATCGCAAGTTTTAATTGCGCCAAGTATTGCCTTTTCTATAGTAAATTATTCAAAAAATATTTTTTTACTGTCGCAAATTTTAATAACGCCAGGGATTGCCTTTTCTATAGTAAATTATTCAAAAAATAATTTTCAACTGTCGCAAATTTTAATTGCGCCAGGGATTGCCTTTTCTACAGTAAATTATTCAAAAAATAATTTTTTACTGTCGCAAATTTTAAATACGCCAGGGATTGCCTTTTCTATAGGTAAATTTTTCAAAAAATAATTTTTACTGTCGCAAATTCTAATTGCGCCAGGGATTGCCTTTTCTATAGTAAATTATTCAAAAAATAATTTTCAACTGTCGCAAATTCAAATCCGCCAGGGATTGCCTTTTCTATAGTAAATTATTCAAAAAATAATTTTTTACTATCGCAATTTTAATTGCGCCAGGGATTGCCTTTTCTATAGTAAATTATTCAAAAAATAATTTTTTATTGTCGCAAATTTAATTACGCCAGGGATTGCCTTTTCTATAGTAAATTATTCAAAAAATAATTTTCAACTGTCGCAAATTTTAACTACGCCAGGGATTGCCTTTTCTATAGTAAATTATTCAAAAAATAATTTTTTACTGTCGCAAATTTTAAGTGCGCCAGGGATTGCCTTTTCTATAGTAAATTATTCAAAAAAATAATTTTTTACTGTCGCAGATTTTAATTGCGCAGGGATTGCCTTTTCTATAGTAAATTATTCAAAAAATAATTTTCAACTGTCGCAAATTTTAATTACGCCAGGGATTGCCTTTTCTATAGTAAATTATTCAAAAAATAATTTTCAACTGTCGCAAATTTTAATTACGCCAGGGATTGCCTTTTCTATAGTAAATTATTCAAAAAATAATTTTTTACTGTCGCAAATTTTAAGTGCGCCAGGATTGCCTTTTCTATAGTAAATTTTGCAAAAAGTAATTTTCTACTGTCGCAAATTTTAATTACGCCAGGGATTGCCTTTTCTATAGTAAATTATTCAAAAAATAATTTTCAACTGTCGCAAATTTTAATTGCGCCAGGGATTGCCTTTTCTATAGTCAATTATTCAAAAAATAATTTTTCTACTGTCGCAAATTTTAATTACGCCAGGAATTGCCATTTCTATAGTAAATTATTCAAAAAATAATTTTTTACTATCGCAAGTTTTAATTGCGCCAGGGGTTGCCTTTTCTATAGTAAATTATTCAAAAAATAATTTTTTACTGTCGCAAATTTTAATTACGCCAGGGATTGCCTTTTCTATAGTAAATTTTGCAAAAAATAATTTTTTACTGTCGCAAATTTTAATTACGCCAGGGATTGCCTTTTCTATAGTAAATTATTCAAAAAATAATTTTCAACTGTCGCAAATTTTAATTACGCCAGGGATTGCCTTTTCTATAGTAAACTTTTCAAAAATAATTTTCTACTGTCGCAAATTTTAATTACGCCAGGGATTGCCTTTTCTATAGTAAATTATTCAAAAAATAATTTTTTACTGTCGCAAATTTTAAGTGCGCCAGGGATTGCCTTTTCTATAGTAAATTATTCAAAAAATAATTTTGTACTGTCGCAAATTTTAATTACGCCAGGGATTGCCTTTTCTATAGTAAATTTTGCAAAAAATAATTTTCAACTGTCGCAAATTTAATTGCGCCAGGGTTTGCCTTTTCTATAGTAAATTATTCAAAAAATAATTTTTTACTGTCGCAAATTTTAATTACGCCAGGGATTGCCTTTTCTATAGTAAATTATTCAAAAATAATTTTCAACTGTCGCAAATTTTAATAGCGCCAGGGATTGCCTTTTCTACAGTAAATTATTCAAAAAATAATTTTTTACTGTCGCAAATTTTAAATACGCCAGGGATTGCCTTTTCTATAGTAAATTATTCAAAAAATAATTTTTTACTGTCGCAAATTTTAATTACGCCAGGGATTGCCTTTTTCTATAGTAAATTTGCAAAAAATAATTTTCAACTGTCGCAAATTTTAATTGCGCCAGGGATTGCCTTTTCTATAGTAAATTATTCAAAAAATAATTTTCAACTGTCGCAAATTTCAAATCCGCCAGGGATGGCCTTTTCTATAGTAAATTATTCAAAAAATAATTTTTTACTATCGCAAGTTTTAATTGCGCCAGGTATTGCCTTTTCTATAGTAAATTATTCAAAAAATACTTTTTACTGTCGCAAATTTTAATTACGCCAGGGATTGCCTTTTCTATAGTAAATTATTCAAAAAATAATTTTCAACTGTCGCAAATTTTAATTGCGCCAGGGATTGCCTTTTCTACAGTAAATTATTCAAAAAATAATTTTTTACTGTCGCAAATTTTAAATACGCCAGGGATTGCCTTTTCTATAGTAAATTATTCAAAAAATAATTTTTTACTGTCGCAAATTCTAATTGCGCCAGGGATTGCCTTTTCTATAGTAAATTATTCAAAAATAATTTTCAACTGTCGCAAATTTCAAATCCGCCAGGGATTGCCTTTTCTATAGTAAATTATTCAAAAAATAATTTTTTACTATCGCAATTTTAATTGCGCCAGGGATTGCCTTTTCTATAGTAAATTATTCAAAAAATAATTTTTTTACTGTCGCAAATTTTAATTACGCCAGGGATTGCCTTTTCTATAGTAAATTATTCAAAAAATAATTTTCAATTGTCGCAAATTTAACTACGCCAGGGATTGCCTTTTCTATAGTAAATTATTCAAAAAATAATTTTTTACTGTCGCAAATTTTAAGTGCGCCAGGATTGCCTTTTCTATAGTAAATTATTCAAAAAATAATTTTTTACTGTCGCAGATTTTAATTGCGCCGAGGGATTGCCTTTTCTATAGTAAATTATTCAAAAAATAATTTTCAACTGTCGCAAATTTTAATTACGCCAGGGATTGCCTTTTCTATAGTAAATTATTCAAAAAATAATTTTTTACTATCGCAAGTTTTAATTGCGCCAGGATTGCCTTTTCTACAGTAAATTTTTCAAAATATTAATTTTTTACTGTCGCAAATTTTAATTACGCCAGGGATTGCCTTTTCTATAGTAAATTATTCAAAAAATAATTTTCAACTGTCGCAAATTTTAATTGCGCCAGGGATTGCCTTTTCTACAGTAAATTATTCAAAAAATAATTTTTACTGTCGCAAATTTTAATTACGCCAGGGATTGCCTTTTCTATAGTAAATTATTCAAAAAATAATTTCAACTGTCGCAAATTTTAATTGCGCCAGGGATTGCCTTTTCTACAGTAAATTATTCAAAAAATAATTTTCTACTGTCGCAAATTTTAATTACGCAGGGATTGCCTTTTCTATAGTAAATTTTGCAAAAAATAATTTTCAACTGTGATTTTATAGTAAATTATTCAAAAAATAATTTTATACTGTCGCAAATTTTAATTGCGCTAGGGATTGCCTTTTCTATAGTAATCACAAATTAATTTTTTCCTGTCGCAAATTTTAATTGCGCCAGGGATTGCCTTTTCTATAGTAAATTATTCAAAAAATAATTTTTACTGTCGCAAATTTTAATTACGCCAGGGATTGCCTTTTCTATAGTAAATTATTCAAAAAATAATTTTCAACTGTCGCAAATTTCAAATCCGCCAGGGATTGCCTTTTCTATAGTAAATTATTCAAAAAATAATTTTTTACTATCGCAAGTTTTAATTGCGCCAGGGATTGCCTTTTCTACAGTAAATTTTTTTTTTTTTTTTCAAAAAAATATTAATTTTTTACTGTCGCAAATTTTAATTACGCCAGGGATTGCCTTTTCTATAGTAAATTATTCAAAAAATAATTTTCAACTGTCGCAAATTTTAATTGCGCCAGGGATTGCCTTTTCTACAGTAAATTATTCAAAAAATAATTTTTTACTGTCGCAAATTTTAAATACGCCAGGGATTGCCTTTTCTATAGTAAATTATTCAAAAAATAATTTTTTACTGTCGCAAATTTTAATTACGCCAGGGATTGCCTTTTCTATAGTAAATTTTGCAAAAAATAATTTTCAACTGTCGCAAATTTTAATTGCGCCAGGGATTGCCTTTTCTATAGTAAATTTATTCAAAAAATAATTTTCAACTGTCGCAAATTTCAAATCCGCCAGGGATGGCCTTTTCTATAGTAAATTATTCAAAAAATAATTTTTTACTATCGCAAGTTTTAATTGCGCCAGGTATTGCCTTTTCTATAGTAAATTATTCAAAAAATAAGTTTTTTACTGTCGCAAATTTTAATTACGCCAGGGATTGCCTTTTCTATAGTAAATTATTCAAAAAATAATTTTCAACTGTCGCAAATTTTAATTGCGCCAGGGATTGCCTTTTCTACAGTAAATTATTCATAAAATAATTTTTTACTGTCGCAAATTTTAAATACGCAGGGATTGCCTTTTCTATAGTAAATTATTCAAAAAATAATTTTTTACTGTCGCAAATTTTAATTACGCCAGTGATTGCCTTTTCTATAGTAAATTATTCAAAAAATAATTTTCAACTGTCGCAAATTTTAAGTGCGCCAGGGATTGCTATTTCTATAGTAAATTATTCAAAAAATAATTTTTTACTGTCGCAAATTTTAATTACGCCAGGGATTGCCTTTTCTATAGTAAATTTTGCAAAAAATAATTTTCAACTGTCGCAAATTTTAATTGCGCCAGGGTTTGCCTTTTCTATAGTAAATTATTCAAAAAATAATTTTTTACTGTCGCAAATTTTAATTACGCCAGGGATTGCCTTTTTCTATAGTAAATTATTCAAAAAATAATTTTCAACTGTCGCAAATTTTAATTGCGCCAGGGATTGCCTTTTCTACAGTAAATTATTCAAAAAATAATTTTTTACTGTCGCAAATTTTAAATACGACCAGGGATTGCCTTTTCTATAGTAAATTATTCAAAAAATAATTTTTTACTGTCGCAAATTTTAATTACGCCAGGGATTGCCTTTTCTATAGTAAATTTTGCAAAAAATAATTTTCAACTGTCGCAAATTTTAATTGCGCCAGGGATTGCCTTTTCTATAGTAAATTATTCAAAAAATAATTTTCAACTGTCGCAAATTTCAAATCCGCCAGGGATGGCCTTTTCTATAGTAAATTATTCAAAAAATAATTTTTTACTATCGCAAGTTTTAATTGCGCCAGGTATTGCCTTTTCTATAGTAAATTATTCAAAAAATAATTTTTTACTGTCCCAAATTTTAATTACGCCAGGGATTGCCTTTTCTATAGTAAATTATTCAAAAAATAATTTTCAACTGTCGCAAATTTTAATTGCGCCAGGGATTGCCTTTTCTACAGTAAATTATTCAAAAAATAATTTTTTACTGTCGCAAATTTTAAATACGCCAGGGATTGCCTTTTCTATAGTAAATTATTCAAAAAATAATTTTTTACTGTCGCAAATTCTACTTGCGCCAGGGATTGCCTTTTCTATAGTAAATTATTCAAAAATAATTTTCAACTGTCGCAAATTTCAAATCCGCCAGGGATTGCCTTTTCTATAGTAAATTATTCAAAAAATAATTTTTTTACTATCGCAATTTTAATTGCGCCAGGGATTGCCTTTTCTATAGTAATTATTCAAAAAATAATTTTTTACTGTCGCAAATTTTAATTACGCCAGAGATTGCCTTTTCTATAGTAAATTATTCAAAAAATAATTTTCAACTGTCGCAAATTTTAACTACGCCAGGGATTGCCTTTTCTATAGTAAATTATTCAAAAAATAATTTTTTTACTGTCGCAAATTTTAAGTGCGCCAGGGATTGCCTTTTCTATAGTAAATTATTCAAAAAATAATTTTTTACTGTCGCAGATTTTAATTGCGCCAGGGATTGCCTTTTCTATAGTAAATTATTCAAAAAATAATTTTCAACTGTCGCAAATTTTAATTACGCCAGGGATTGCCTTTTCTATAGTAAACTTTTCAAAAATAATTTTCTACTGTCGCAAATTTTAATTACGCCAGGGAATGCCTTTTCTATAGTAAATTTTGCAAAAAATAATTTTCAACTGTGATTTTATAGTAAATTATTAAAAAAATAATTTTATACTGTCGCAAATTTTAATTGCGCTAGGGATTGCCTTTTCTATAGTAAATTATTCACAAATTAATTTTTTCCTGTCGCAAATTTTAATTGCGCCAGGGATTGCCTTTTCTATAGTAAATTATTCAAAAAATAATTTTTTACTGTCGCAAATTTTAATTACGCCAGGGATTGCCTTTTCTATAGTAAATTATTCAAAAAATAATTTTCAACTGTCGCAAATTTCAAATCCGCCAGGGATTGCCTTTTCTATAGTAAATTATTCAAAAAATAATTTTTTACTATCGCAAGTTTTAATTGCGCCAGGGATTGCCTTTTCTACAGTAAATTTTTCAAAATATTAATTTTTTACATGTCGCAAATTTTAATTACGCCAGGGATTGCCTTTTCTATAATAAATTTTTCAAAATATTAATTTTTAACTGTCGCAAATTTTAATTACGCCAGGATTGCCTTTTCTATAGTAAATTATTCAAAAAATAATTTTCAACTGTCGCAAATTTTAAGTGCGCCAGGGATTGCCTTTTCTATAGTAAATTATTCAAAAAATAATTTTATACTGTCGCAAATATTAATTACGCCAGGGATTGCCTTTTCTATAGTAAATTATTCAAAAAATAATTTTTTTCTGTCGCAAATTTTAAGTGCGCCAGGTATTGCCTTTTCTATAGTAAATTATTCCAAAAATAATTTTTTACTGTCGCAAATTTTAAGTGCGCCAGGGATTGCCTTTTCTATAGTAAATTATTCAAAAAATAATTTTTTACTCTCGCAAATTTCAATTTCGCCAGGTAAATTTTTCACAAATTAATTTTTTACTGTCGAAAATTTTAAATACGCCAGGGATTGCCTTTTCTATAGTAAATTATTCAAAAAATAATTTTCTATTGTCGCAAATTTTAATTACGCCAGGGATTGCCTTTTCTATAGTAAATTATTCAAAAATAATTTTCTACTGTCGCAAATTTTAATTACGCCAGGGACTGCCTTTTCTATAGTAAAGTTTTCAAAAATAATTTTCTACTGTCGCAAAATTTAATTACGCCAGGGATTGCCTTTTCTATAGTAAATTATTCAAAAAATAATTTTCAACTGTCGCAAATTTTAATTACGCCAGGGATTGCCTTTTCTATAGTAAATTATTCAAAAAATAAATTTTCAACTGTCGCAAATTTTAATTGCGCCAGGGATTGCCTTTTCTACAGTAAATTATTCAAAAAATAATTTTTTACTGTCGCAAATTTTAAATACGCCAGGGATTGCCTTTTCTATAGTAAATTATTCAAAAAATAATTTTTTACTGTCGCAAATTTTAATTACGCCAGGATTGCCTTTTCTATAGTAAATTTTGCAAAAAATAATTTTCAACTGTCGCAAATTTTAATTGCGCCAGGGATTGCCTTTTCTATAGTAAATTATTCAAAAAATAATTTTCAACTGTCGCAAATTTCAAATCCGCCAGGGATGGCCTTTTCTATAGTAAATTATTCAAAAAATAATTTTTTACTATCGCAAGTTTTAATTGCGCCAGGTATTGCTTTTCTATAGTAAATTATTCAAAAAATAATTTTTTACTGTCGCAAATTTTAATTACGCCAGGGATTGCCTTTTCTATAGTAAATTATTCAAAAAATAATTTTCAACTGTCGCAAATTTTAATTGCGCCAGGGATTGCCTTTTCTACAGTAAAAATAATTTTTTACTGTCGCAAATTTTAAATACGCCAGGGATTGCCTTTTCTATAGTAAATTATTCAAAAAATAATTTTTTACTGTCGCAAATTCTACTTGCGCCAGGGATTGCCTTTTCTATAGTAAATTATTCAAAAAATAATTTTCAACTGTCGCAAATTTCAAATCCGCCAGGGATTGCCTTTTCTATAGTAAATTATTCAAAAAATAATTTTTTACTATCGCAATTTTAATTGCGCCAGGGATTGCCTTTTCTATAGTAAATTATTCAAAAAATAATTTTTTACTGTCGCAAATTTTAATTACGCCAGGGATTGCCTTTTCTATAGTAAATTATTCAAAAAATAATTTTCAACTGTCGCAAATTTTAACTACGCCAGGGATTGCCTTTTCTATAGTAAATTATTCAAAAAATAATTTTTTACTGTCGCAAATTTTAAGTGCGCCAGGGATTGCCTTTTCTATAGTAAATTATTCAAAAAATAATTTTTTACTGTCGCAGATTTTAATTGCGCCAGGGATTGCCTTTTCTATAGTAAATTATTCAAAAAATAATTTTCAACTGTCGCAAATTTTAATTACGCCAGGGATTGCCTTTTCTATAGTAAACTTTTCAAAAAATAATTTTCTACTGTCGCAAATTTTAATTACGCCAGGGAATGCCTTTTCTATAGTAAATTTTGCAAAAAATAATTTTCAACTGTGATTTTATAGTAAATTATTAAAAAAATAATTTTATACTGTCGCAAATTTTAATTGCGCTAGGGATTGCCTTTTCTATAGTAAATTATTCACAAATTAATTTTTTCCTGTCGCAAATTTTAATTGCGCCAGGGATTGCCTTTTCTATAGTAAATTATTCAAAAAATAATTTTTTACTGTCGCAAATTTTAATTACGCCAGGGATTGCCTTTTCTATAGTAAATTATTCAAAAAATAATTTTCAACTGTCGCAAATTTCAAATCCGCCAGGGATTGCCTTTTCTATAGTAAATTATTCAAAAAATAATTTTTTACTATCGCAAGTTTTAATTGCGCCAGGGATTGCCTTTTCTACAGTAAATTTTTCAAAATATTAATTTTTTACTGTCGCAAATTTTAATTACGCCAGGGATTGCCTTTTCTATAATAAATTTTTCAAAATATTAATTTTTAACTGTCGCAAATTTTAATTACGCCAGGGATTGCCTTTTCTATAGTAAATTATTCAAAAAATAATTTTCAACTGTCGCAAATTTTAAGTGCGCCAGGGATTGCCTTTTCTATAGTAAATTATTCAAAAAATAATTTTATACTGTCGCAAATATTAATTACGCCAGGGATTGCCTTTTCTATAGTAAATTATTCAAAAAATAATTTTTTTCTGTCGCAAATTTTAAGTGCGCCAGGTATTGCCTTTTCTATAGTAAATTATTCAAAAAATAATTTTTTACTGTCGCAAATTTTAAGTGCGCCAGGGATTGCCTTTTCTATAGTAAATTATTCAAAAAATAATTTTTTACTCTCGCAAATTTCAATTTCGCCAGGTAAATTTTTCACAAATTAATTTTTTACTGTCGAAAATTTTAAATACGCCAGGGATTGCCTTTTCTATAGTAAATTATTCAAAAAATAATTTTCTATTGTCGCAAATTTTAATTACGCCAGGGATTGCCTTTTCTATAGTAAATTATTCAAAAAATAATTTTCTACTGTCGCAAATTTTAATTACGCCAGGGACTGCCTTTTCTATAGTAAAGTTTTCAAAAAATAATTTTCTACTGTCGCAAATTTTAATTACGCCAGGGATTGCCTTTTCTATAGTAAATTATTCAAAAAATAATTTTCAACTGTCGCAAATTTTAATTACGCCAGGGATTGCCTTTTCTATAGTAAATTATTCAAAAAATAATTTTTTACGGTCGCAAATTTTAATTACGCCAGGGATTGCCTTTTCTATAGTAAATTATTCAGAAAATAATTTTATACTGTCGCAAATTTTAATTACGCCAGGGATTGCCTTTTCTGTAGTAAATTATTCAAAAAATAATTTTCTACTGTCGCAAATTTTAATTACGCCAGGCATTGCCGTTTCTATAGTAAATTATTCAAAAAATTATTTTTTACTGTCGCAAATGTTAAGTGCGCCAGGGATTGCCTTTTCTATAGTAAATTATTCAAAAAATAATTTTCAACAGTCGCAAATTTTAATTGCGCCAGGGATTGCCTTTTCTACAGTAAATTATTCAAAAAATAATTTTTTACTGTCGCAAATTTTAAATACGCCAGGGATTGACTTTTCTATACTAAATTATTCAAAAAATAATTTTCAACTGTCGCAAATTTTAAGTGCGCCAGGGATTGCCTTTTCTACAGTAAATTTTTCAAAAAATAATTTTCAACTATCGCAAATTTTAATTGCGCCAGGGATTGCCTTTTCTATAGTAAATTATTCAAAAAATAATTTTTTACTGTCGCAAATTTCAAATCCGCCAGGGATTGCCTTTTCTATAGTAAATTATTCAAAAAATAATTTTTTACTATCGCAAGTTTTAATTGCGCCAGGGATTGCCTTTTCTACAGTAAATTATTCAAAAAATAATTTTTTACTGTCGCAAATTTTAAATACGCCAGGGATTGCCTTTTCTATAGTAAATTATTCAAAAAATAATTTTCAACTGTCGCAAATTTTAATTACGCCAGGGATTGCCTTTTCTATAGTAAATTATTCAAAAAATAATTTTCAACTGTCGCAAATCTTAATTGCGCCAGGGATTGCCATTTCTATAGTAAATTATTCAAAAAATAATTTTTTACTGTCGCAAATTTTAAGTGCACCAGGCATTGCCTTTTCTATAGTAAATTTTGCAAAAAATAATTTTCAACTGTCGGAAATTTTAATTACGCCAGGGATTGCCTTTTCTATAGTAAATTATTCAAAAAATAGTTTTATACTGTCGCAAATTTTAATTACGCCAGGGATTGCCTTTCTATAGTAAATTATTCAAAAAATAATTTTTTACTGTCGCAAATTTTAATTACGCCAGGGATTGCCTTTTCTATAGTAAATTATTCAAAAAGTAATTTTCAACTGTCGCAAATTTCAAATCCGCCAGGGATTGCCTTTTCTATAGTAAATTATTCAAAAAATAATTTTTTACTATCGCAAGTTTTAATTACGCCAGGGATTGCCTTTTCTATAGTAAACTTTTCAAAAAATAATTTTCTACTGTCGCAAATTTTAATTACGCCAGGGATTGCCTTTTCTATAGTAAATTATTCAAAAAATAATTTTCAACTGTCGCAAATTTTAATTACGCCAGGGATTGCCTTTTCTATAGTAAATTATTCAAAAAATAATTTTCTACTGTCGCAAATTTTAATTACGCCAGGGATTGCCTTTTCTATAGTAAATTATTCAAAAAATAATTTTCTACTGTCGCATATTTTAATTACGCCAGGGATTGCCTTTTCTATAGTAAACTTTTCAAAAAATAATTTTCTACTGTCGCAAATTTTAATTACGCCAGGGATTGCCTTTTCTATAGTAAATTATTCAAAAAATAATTTTCAACTGTCGCAAATTTTAATTACGCCAGGGATTGCCTTTTCTATAGTAAACTTTTCAAAAAATAATTTTCAACTGTCGCAAATTTTAATTACGCCAGGGATTGCCTTTTCAATAGTAAATTATTCAAAAAATAATTTTCAACTGTCGCAAATTTCAAATCCGCCAGGGATTGCCTTTTCTATAGTAAATTATTCAAAAAATAATTTTTTACTATCGCAAGTTTTAATTACGCCAGGGATTACCTTTTCTATAGTAAACTTTTCAAAAAATAATTTTCTACTGTCGCAAATTTTAATTACGCCAGGGATTGCCATTTCTATAGTAAATTATTCAAAATATAATTTTCAACTGTCGCAAATTTTAATTACGCCAGGGATTGCCTTTTCTATAGTAAATTATTCAAAAAAAATTTTCTACTGTCGCAAATTTTAATTACGCCAGGGATTGCCTTTTCTATAGTAAATTATTCAAAAAATAATTTTCTACTGTCGCAAATTTTAATTACGCCAGGGATTGCCTTTTCTATAGTAAACTTTTCAAAAAATAATTTTCTACTGTCGCAAATTTTAATTACGCCAGGGATTGCCTTTTCTATAGTAAATTTTGCAAAAAATAATTTTCAACTGTCGCAAATTTTAATTACGCCAGGGATTGCCTTTTCTATAGTAAACTTTTCAAAAAATAATTTTCAACTGTCGCAAATTTTAATTACGCCTGGGATTGCCTTTTCTATAGTAAATTATTCAAAAAATAATTTTTTACTGTCGCAAATTTTAATTGCGCCAGGGATTGCCTTTTCTATAGTAAATTATTCAAATAATAATTTTCTACTGTCGCAAATCTTAATTACGCCAGGGATTGCCTTTTCTATGGTAAATTATTCAAAAAATAATTTTCAACTGTCGCAAATTTTAATTGCACCAGGGATTGCCTTTTCTATAGTAAATTATTCAAAAAATAATTTTCAACTGTCGCAAATTTCAAATCCGCCAGGGATTGCCTTTTCTATAGTAAATTATTCAAAAAATAATTTTTTACTATCGCAAATTTTAAATACGCCAAGGATTGCCTTTTCTATAGTAAATTATTCAAAAAATAATTTTCAACTGTCGCAAATTTTAATTACGCCAGGGATTGCCTTTTCTATAGTAAATTATTCAAAAAGTAATTTTCAACTGTCGGAAATTTCAAATCCGCCAGGGATTGCCTTTTCTATAGTAAATTATTCAAAAAATAATTTTTTACTATCGCAAGTTTTAATTACGCCAGGGATTGCCTTTTCTATAGTAAACTTTTCAAAAAATAATTTTCTACTGTCGCAAATTTTAATTACGCCAGGGATTGCCTTTTCTATAGTAAATTATTCAAAAAATAATTTTCAACTGTCGCAAATTTTAATTACGCCAGGGATTGCCTTTTCTATAGTAAATTATTCAAAAAATAATTTTCTACTGTCGCAAATTTTAATTACGCCAGGGATTGCCTTTTCTATAGTAAATTATTCAAAAAATAATTTTCTACTGTCGCATATTTTAATTACGCCAGGGATTGCCTTTTCTATAGTAAACTTTTCAAAAAATAATTTTCTACTGTCGCAAATTTTAATTACGCCAGGGATTGCCTTTTCTATAGTAAATTATTCAAAAAATAATTTTCAACTGTCGCAAATTTTAATTACGCCAGGGATTGCCTTTTCTATAGTAAACTTTTTAAAAAATAATTTTCAACTGTCGCAAATTTTAATTACGCCAGGGATTGCCTTTTCAATAGTAAATTATTCAAAAAATAATTTTCAACTGTCGCAAATTTCAAATCCGCCAGGGATTGCCTTTTCTATAGCAAATTATTCAAAAAATAATTTTTTACTATCGCAAGTTTTAATTACGCCAGGGATTACCTTTTCTATAGTAAACTTTTCAAAAAATAATTTTCTACTGTCGCAAATTTTAATTACGCCAGGGATTGGCTTTTCTATAGTAAATTATTCAAAAAATAATTTTCAACTGTCGCAAATTTTAATTACGCCAGGGATTGCCTTTTCTATAGTAAATTATTCAAAAAATAATTTTCTACTGTCGCAAATTTTAATTACGCCAGGGATTGCCTTTTCTATAGTAAACTTTTCAAAAAATAATTTTCTACTGTCGCAAATTTTAATTACGCCTGGGATTGCCTTTTCTATAGTAAATTATTCAAAAAATAATTTTCTACTGTCGCAAATTTTAATTGCGCCAGGTATTGCCTTTTCTATAGTAAATTATTCAAAAAATAATTTTCAACTGTCGCAAATTTTAATTGCGCCAGGGATTGCCTTTTCTATAGTAAATTATTCAAAAAATAATTTTCAACTGTCGCAAATTTTAATTACGCCAGGGATTGCCTTTTCTATAGTAAATTATTCAAAAAATAATTTTTTACTGTCGCAAATTTTAAGTGCGCCAGGGATTGCCTTTTCTATAATAAATTTTGCAAAAAATAATTGTCAACTGTCGCAAATTTTAATTACGCCAGGGATTGCCTTTTCTATAGTAAATTATTCAAAAAATAATTTTATACTGTCGCAAATTTTAATTACGCCAGGGATTGCCTTTTCTATAGTAAATTATTCAAAAAATAATTTTTTACTGTCGCAAATTTTAATTACGCCAGGGATTGCCTTTTCTATAGTAAATTTTGCAAAAAATAATTTTCAACTGTCGCAAATTTCAAATCCGCCAGGAATTGCCTTTTCTATAGTAAATTATTCAAAAAATAATTTTCTACTGTCGCAAATTTTAATTGCGCCAGGGATTGCCTTTTCTATAGTAAATTATTCAAAAAATAATTTTCAACTGTCGCAAATTTTAATTGCGCCAGGGATTGCCATTTCTATAGTAAATGATTCAAAAAATAATTTTCAACTGTCGCAAATTTTAATTACGCCAGGGATTGCGTTTTCTATAGTAAATTTTGCAAAAAATAATTTTCAACTGTCGCAAATTTTAATTGCGCCAGGGATTGCCTTTTCTATAGTAAATTATTCAAAAAATAATTTTTTACTGTCGCAAATTTTAAGTGCGCCAGGGATTGCCTTTTCTATAATAAATTTTGCAAAAAATAATTGTCAACTGTCGCAAATTTTAATTACGCCAGGGATTGCCTTTTCTATAGTAAATTATTCAAAAAATAATTTTATACTGTCGCAAATTTTAATTACGCCAGGGATTGCCTTTTCTATAGTAAATTATTCAAAAAATAATTTTTTACTGTCGCAAATTTTAATTACGCCAGGGATTGCCTTTTCTATAGTAAATTTTGCAAAAAATAATTTTCAACTGTCGCAAATTTCAAATCCGCCAGGAATTGCCTTTTCTATAGTAAATTATTCAAAAAATAATTTTCTACTGTCGCAAATTTTAATTGCGCCAGGTATTGCCTTTTCTATAGTAAATTATTCAAAAAATAATTTTCAACTGTCGCAAATTTTAATTGCGCCAGGGATTGCCTTTTCTATAGTAAATTATTCAAAAAATAATTTTCAACTGTCGCAAATTTTAATTACGCCAGGGATTGCCTTTTCTATAGTAAATTATTCAAAAAATAATTTTTTACTGTCGCAAATTTTAAGTGCGCCAGGGATTGCCTTTTCTATAGTAAATTTTGCAAAAAATAATTTTCTACTGTCGCAAATTTTAATTACGCCAGGGATTGCCTTTTCTATAGTAAATTATTCAAAAAATAATTTTCAACTGGCGCAAATTTTAATTGCGCCAGGGATTGCCTTTTCTATAGTAAATTATTTAAAAAATAATTTTCAACTGTCGCAAATTTTAATTACGCCAGGGATTGCCTTTTCTATAGTAAATTATTCAAAAAATAATTTTTTACTGTCGCAAATTTTAAGTGCGCCAGGGATTGCCTTTTCTATAGTAAATTTTGCAAAAAATAATTTTCTACTGTCGCAAATTTTAATTACGCCAGGAATTGCCTTTTCTATAGTAAATTATTCAAAAAATAATTTTCAACTGTCGCAAATTTTAATTGCGCCAGGGATTGCCTTTTCTATAGTAAATTATTCAAAAAATAATTTTCAACTGTCGCAAATCTTAATTACGCCAGGGATTGCCTTTTCTATAGTAAATTTTGCAAAAAATAATTTTCAACTGTCGCAAATTTTAATTGCGCCAGGGATTGCCTTTTCTATAGTAAATTATTCAAAAAATAATTTTTTACTGTCGCAAATTTTAAGTGCGCCAGGGATTGCCTTTTCTATAATAAATTTTGCAAAAAATAATTGTCAACTGTCGCAAATTTTAATTACGCCAGGGATTGCCTTTTCTATAGTAAATTATTCAAAAAATAATTTTATACTGTCGCAAATTTTAATTACGCCAGGGATTGCCTTTTCTATAGTAAATTATTCAAAAAATAATTTTTTACTGTCGCAAATTTTAATTACGCCAGGGATTGCCTTTTCTATAGTAAATTTTGCAAAAAATAATTTTCAACTGTCGCAAATTTTAAATCCGCCAGGAATTGCCTTTTCTATAGTAAATTATTCAAAAAATAATTTTCTACTGTCGCAAATTTTAATTGCGCCAGGGATTGTCTTTTCTATAGTAAATTATTCAAAAAATAATTTTCAACTGTCGCAAATTTTAATTGCGCCAGGGATTGCCATTTCTATAGTAAATGATTCAAAAAATAATTTTCAACTGTCGCAAATTTTAATTGCGCCAGGGATTGCCTTTTCTATAGTAAATTATTCAAAAAATAATTTTCAACTGTCGCAAATTTTAATTGCGCCAGGGATTGCCTTTTCTATAGTAAATTATTCAAAAAATAATTTTTTACTGTCGCAAATTTTAAGTGCGCCAGGGATTGCCTTTTCTATAATAAATTTTGCAAAAAATAATTGTCAACTGTCGCAAATTTTAATTACGCCAGGGATTGCCTTTTCTATAGTAAATTATTCAAAAAATAATTTTATACTGTCGCAAATTTTAATTACGCCAGGGATTGCCTTTTCTATAGTAAATTATTCAAAAAATAATTTTTTACTGTCGCAAATTTTAATTACGCCAGGGATTGCCTTTTCTATAGTAAATTTTGCAAAAAATAATTTTCAACTGTCGCAAATTTCAAATCCGCCAGGAATTGCCTTTTCTATAGTAAATTTTGCAAAAAATAATTTTCTACTGTCGCAAATTTTAATTACGCCAGGGATTGCCTTTTCTATAGTAAATTATTCAAAAAATAATTTTCAACTGTCGCAAATTTTAATTGCGCCAGGGATTGCCTTTTCTATAGTAAATTATTTAAAAAAATAATTTTCAACTGTCGCAAATTTTAATTACGCCAGGGATTGCCTTTTCTATAGTAAATTATTCAAAAAATAATTTTCTACTGTCGCAAATTTTAATTGCGCCAGGTATTGCCTTTTCTATAGTAAATTATTCAAAAAATAATTTTCAACTGTCGCAAATTTTAATTGCGCCAGGGATTGCCTTTTCTATAGTAAATTATTCAAAAAATAATTTTCAACTGTCGCAAATTTTAATTACGCCAGGGATTGCCTTTTCTATAGTAAATTATTCAAAAAATAATTTTTTACTGTCGCAAATTTTAAGTGCGCCAGGGATTGCCTTTTCTATAGTAAATTTTGCAAAAAATAATTTTCTACTGTCGCAAATTTTAATTACGCCAGGGATTGCCTTTTCTATAGTAAATTATTCAAAAAATAATTTTCAACTGTCGCAAATTTTAATTGCGCCAGGGATTGCCTTTTCTATAGTAAATTATTTAAAAAAATAATTTTCAACTGTCGCAAATTTTAAGTGCGCCAGGGATTTCCTTTTCTACAGTAAATTTTTCAAAAAATAATTTTCAACTGTCGCAAATTTTAATTGCGCCAGGGATTGCATTTTCTATAGTAAATTATTCAAAAAAAAAATTTTTACTGTCGCAAATTTCAAATCCGCCAGGGATTGCCTTTTCTATAGTAAATTATTCAAAAAATAATTTTTTACTATCGCAAGTTTTAATTGCGCCAGGGATTGCCTTTTCTATAGTAAATTTTGCAAAAAAATAATTTTCAACTGTCGCAAATTTCAAATCCGCAAGGGATTGCCTTTTCTATAGTAAATTATTCAAAAAATAATTTTTTACTATCGCAAGTTTTAATTGCGCCAGGGATTGCCTTTTCTACAGTAAATTATTCAAAAAATAATTTTTTACTGTCGCAAATTTTAAATACGCCAGGGATTTGCCTTTTCTATAGTAAATTATTCAAAAAATAATTTTCAACTGTCGCAAATTTTAATTACGCCAGGGATTGCCTTTTCTATAGTAAATTATTCAAAAAATAATTTTTTACTGTCGCAAATTTTAAGTGCGCCAGGGATTGCCTTTTCTATAGTAAATTTTGCAAAAAATAATTTTCTACTGTCGCAAATTTTAATTACGCCAGGGATTGCCTTTTCTATAGTAAATTATTCAAAAAATAATTTTCAATTGTCGCAAATTTTAATTGCGCCAGGGATTGCCTTTTCTATAGTAAATTATTCAAAAAATAATTTTCTACTGTCGCAAATTTTAATTACGCCAGGAATTGCCATTTCTATAGTAAATTATTCAAAAAATAATTTTTTACTATCGCAAGTTTTAATTGCGCCAGGGATTGCCTTTTCTATAGTAAATTATTCAAAAAATAATTTTTTACTGTCGCAAATTTTAATTACGCCAGGGATTGCCTTTTCTATAGTAAATTTTGCAAAAAATAATTTTTTACTGTCGCAAATTTTAATTACGCCATGGATTGCCTTTTCTATAGTAAATTATTCAAAAAATAATTTTCAACTGTCGCAAATTTTAATTACGCCTGGGATTGCCTTTTCTATAGTAAACTTTTCAAAAAATAATTTTCTACTGTCGTAAATTTTAATTACGCCAGGGATTGCCTTTTCTATAGTAAATTATTCAAAAAATAATTTTTTACTGTCGCAAATTTTAAGTGCGCCAGGGATTGCCTTTTCTATAGTAAATTATTCAAAAAATAATTTTTTACTGTCGCAAATTTTAATTACGCCAGGGATTGCCTTTTCTATAGTAAATTTTGCAAAAAATAATTTTCAACTGTCGCAAATTTTAATTGCGCCAGGGATTGCCTTTTCTATAGTAAATTATTCAAAAAATAATTTTTTACTGTCGCAAATTTTAAGTGCGCCAGGGATTGCCTTTTCTATAATAAATTTTGCAAAAAATAATTGTCAACTGTCGCAAATTTTAATTACGCCAGGGATTGCCTTTTCTATAGTAAATTATTCAAAAAATAATTTTATACTGTCGCAAATTTTAATTACGCCAGGGATTGCCTTTTCTATAGTAAATTATTCAAAAAATAATTTTTTACTGTCGCAAATTTTAATTACGCCAGGGATTGCCTTTTCTATAGTAAATTTTGCAAAAAATAATTTTCAACTGTCGCAAATTTCAAATCCGCCAGGAATTGCCTTTTCTATAGTAAATTATTCAAAAAATAATTTTCTACTGTCGCAAATTTTAATTGCGCCAGGGATTGCCTTTTCTATAGTAAATTATTCAAAAAATAATATTCAACTGTCGCAAATTTTAATTGCGCCAGGGATTGCCATTTCTATAGTAAATGATTCAAAAAATAATTTTCAACTGTCGCAAATTTTAATTACGCCAGGGATTGCGTTTTCTATAGTAAATTTTGCAAAAAATAATTTTCAACTGTCGCAAATTTTAATTGCGCCAGGGATTGCCTTTTCTATAGTAAATTATTCAAAAAATAATTTTTTACTGTCGCAAATTTTAAGTGCGCCAGGGATTGCCTTTTCTATAATAAATTTTGCAAAAAATAATTGTCAACTGTCGCAAATTTTAATTACGCCAGGGATTGCCTTTTCTATAGTAAATTATTCAAAAAATAATTTTATACTGTCGCAAATTTTAATTACGCCAGGGATTGCCTTTTCTATAGTAAATTATTCAAAAAATAATTTTTTACTGTCGCAAATTTTAATTACGCCAGGGATTGCCTTTTCTATAGTAAATTTTGCAAAAAATAATTTTCAACTGTCGCAAATTTCAAATCCGCCAGGAATTGCCTTTTCTATAGTAAATTATTCAAAAAATAATTTTCTACTGTCGCAAATTTTAATTGCGCCAGGTATTGCCTTTTCTATAGTAAATTATTCAAAAAATAATTTTCAACTGTCGCAAATTTTAATTGCGCCAGGGATTGCCTTTTCTATAGTAAATTATTCAAAAAATAATTTTCAACTGTCGCAAATTTTAATTACGCCAGGGATTGCCTTTTCTATAGTAAATTATTCAAAAAATAATTTTTTACTGTCGCAAATTTTAAGTGCGCCAGGGATTGCCTTTTCTATAGTAAATTTTGCAAAAAATAATTTTCTACTGTCGCAAATTTTAATTACGCCAGGGATTGCCTTTTCTATAGTAAATTATTCAAAAAATAATTTTCAACTGTCGCAAATTTTAATTGCGCCAGGGATTGCCTTTTCTATAGTAAATTATTTAAAAAAATAATTTTCAACTGTCGCAAATTTTAATTACGCCAGGGATTGCCTTTTCTATAGTAAATTATTCAAAAAATAATTTTTTACTGTCGCAAATTTTAAGTGCGCCAGGGATTGCCTTTTCTATAGTAAATTTTGCAAAAAATAATTTTCTACTGTCGCAAATTTTAATTACGCCAGGGATTGCCTTTTCTATAGTAAATTATTCAAAAAATAATTTTTTACTGTCGCAAATTTTAAGTGCGCCAGGGATTGCCTTTTCTATAATAAATTTTGCAAAAAATAATTGTCAACTGTCGCAAATTTTAATTACGCCAGGGATTGCCTTTTCTATAGTAAATTATTCAAAAAATAATTTTATACTGTCGCAAATTTTAATTACGCCAGGGATTGCCTTTTCTATAGTAAATTATTCAAAAAATAATTTTTTACTGTCGCAAATTTTAATTACGCCAGGGATTGCCTTTTCTATAGTAAATTTTGCAAAAAATAATTTTCAACTGTCGCAAATTTCAAATCCGCCAGGAATTGCCTTTTCTATAGTAAATTATTCAAAAAATAATTTTCTACTGTCGCAAATTTTAATTGCGCCAGGGATTGCCTTTTCTATAGTAAATTATTCAAAAAATAATTTTCAACTGTCGCAAATTTTAATTGCGCCAGGGATTGCCATTTCTATAGTAAATGATTCAAAAAATAATTTTCAACTGTCGCAAATTTTAATTACGCCAGGGATTGCGTTTTCTATAGTAAATTTTGCAAAAAATAATTTTCAACTGTCGCAAATTTTAATTGCGCCAGGGATTGCCTTTTCTATAGTAAATTATTCAAAAAATAATTTTTTACTGTCGCAAATTTTAAGTGCGCCAGGGATTGCCTTTTCTATAATAAATTTTGCAAAAAATAATTGTCAACTGTCGCAAATTTTAATTACGCCAGGGATTGCCTTTTCTATAGTAAATTATTCAAAAAATAATTTTATACTGTCGCAAATTTTAATTACGCCAGGGATTGCCTTTTCTATAGTAAATTATTCAAAAAATAATTTTTTACTGTCGCAAATTTTAATTACGCCAGGGATTGCCTTTTCTATAGTAAATTTTGCAAAAAATAATTTTCAACTGTCGCAAATTTCAAATCCGCCAGGAATTGCCTTTTCTATAGTAAATTATTCAAAAAATAATTTTCTACTGTCGCAAATTTTAATTGCGCCAGGTATTGCCTTTTCTATAGTAAATTATTCAAAAAATAATTTTCAACTGTCGCAAATTTTAATTGCGCCAGGGATTGCCTTTTCTATAGTAAATTATTCAAAAAATAATTTTCAACTGTCGCAAATTTTAATTACGCCAGGGATTGCCTTTTCTATAGTAAATTATTCAAAAAATAATTTTTTACTGTCGCAAATTTTAAGTGCGCCAGGGATTGCCTTTTCTATAGTAAATTTTGCAAAAAATAATTTTCTACTGTCGCAAATTTTAATTACGCCAGGGATTGCCTTTTCTATAGTAAATTATTCAAAAAATAATTTTCAACTGTCGCAAATTTTAATTGCGCCAGGGATTGCCTTTTCTATAGTAAATTATTTAAAAAAATAATTTTCAACTGTCGCAAATTTTAATTACGCCAGGGATTGCCTTTTCTATAGTAAATTATTCAAAAAATAATTTTTTACTGTCGCAAATTTTAAGTGCGCCAGGGATTGCCTTTTCTATAGTAAATTTTGCAAAAAATAATTTTCTACTGTCGCAAATTTTAATTACGCCAGGAATTGCCTTTTCTATAGTAAATTATTCAAAAAATAATTTTCAACTGTCGCAAATTTTAATTGCGCCAGGGATTGCCTTTTCTATAGTAAATTATTCAAAAAATAATTTTCAACTGTCGCAAATCTTAATTACGCCAGGGATTGCCTTTTCTATAGTAAATTATTCAAAAAATAATTTTTTACTGTCGCAAATTTTAAGTGCGCCAGGGATTGCCTTTTCTATAGTAAATTTTGCAAAAAATAATTTTCTACTGTCGCAAATTTTAATTACGCCAGGGATTGCCTTTTCTATAGTAAATTATTCAAAAAATAATTTTCAACTGTCGCAAATTTTAATTGCGCCAGGGATTGCCTTTTCTATAGTAAATTATTTAAAAAAATAATTTTCAACTGTCGCAAATTTTAATTACGCCAGGGATTGCCTTTTCTATAGTAAATTATTCAAAAAAAAATTTTTAACTGTCGCAAATTTTAAGTGCGCCAGGGATTGCCTTTTCTATAGTAAATTTTGCAAAAAATAATTTTCTACTGTCGCAAATTTTAATTACGCCAGGAATTGCCTTTTCTATAGTAAATTATTCAAAAAATAATTTTCAACTGTCGCAAATTTTAATTGCGCCAGGGATTGCCTTTTCTATAGTAAATTATTCAAAAAATAATTTTCTACTGTCGCAAATTTTAATTACGCCAGGAATTGCCATTTCTATAGTAAATTATTCAAAAAATAATTTTTTACTATCGCAAGTTTTAATTGCGCCAGGGATTGCCTTTTCTATAGTAAATTATTCAAAAAATAATTTTTTACTGTCGCAAATTTTAATTACGCCAGGGATTGCCTTTTCTATAGTAAATTTTGCAAAAAATAATTTTCAACTGTCGCAAATTTTAATTGCGCCAGGGAATGCCTTTTCTATAGTAAATTATTCAAAAAATAATTTTTTACTGTCGCAAATTTTAAGTGCGCCAGGGATTGCCTTTTCTATAATAAATTTTGCAAAAAATAATTGTCAACTGTCGCAAATTTTAATTACGCCAGGGATTGCCTTTTCTATAGTAAATTATTCAAAAAATAATTTTATACTGTAGCAAATTTTAATTACGCCAGGGATTTCCTTTTCTATAGTAAATTATTCAAAAAATAATTTTTTACTGTCGCAAATTTTAATTACGCCAGGGATTGCCTTTTCTATAGTAAATTTTGCAAAAAATAATTTTCAACTGTCGCAAATTTCAAATCCGCCAGGAATTGCCTTTTCTATAGTAAATTATTCAAAAAATAATTTTCTACTGTCGCAAATTTTAATTGCGCCAGGGATTGCCTTTTCTATAGTAAATTATTCAAAAAATAATTTTTTACTGTCGCAAATTTTAATTACGCCAGGGATTGCCTTTTCTATAGTAAATTTTGCAAAAAATAATTTTCAACTGTCGCAAATTTTAATTGCGCCAAGGATTGCCTTTTCTATAGTAAATTATTCAAAAAATAATTTTTTACTGTCGCAAATTTTAAGTGCGCCAGGGATTGCCTTTTCTATAATAAATTTTGCAAAAACTAATTGTCAACTGTCGCAAATTTTAATTACGCCAGGGATTGCCTTTTCTATAGTAAATTATTCAAAAAATAATTTTATACTGTCGCAAATTTTAATTACGCCAGGGATTGCCTTTTCTATAGTAAATTATTCAAAAAATAATTTTTTACTGTCGCAAATTTTAATTACGCCAGGGATTGCCTTTTCTATAGTAAATTTTGCAAAAAATAATTTTCAACTGTCGCAAATTTCAAATCCGCCAGGAATTGCCTTTTCTATAGTAAATTATTCAAAAAATAATTTTCTACTGTCGCAAATTTTAATTGCGCCAGGGATTGCCTTTTCTATAGTAAATTATTCAAAAAATAATTTTTTACTCTCGCATATTTTAATTACGCCAGGGATTGCCTTTTCTATAGTAAACTTTTCAAAAAATAATTTTCTACTGTCGCAAATTTTAATTAGGCCAGAGATTGCCTTTTCTATAGTAAATTATTCAAAAAATAATTTTCTACTGTCGCAAATTTTAATTACGCCAGGGATTGCCTTTTCTATAGTAAACATTTCAAAAAATAATTTTCTACTGTCGCAAATTTTAATTACGCCAGGGATTGCCTTTTCTATAGTAAATTTTGCAAAAAATAATTTTCAACTGTCGCAAATTTTAATTACGCCAGGGATTGCCTTTTCTATAGTAAACTTTTCAAAAAATAATTTTCAACTGTCGCAAATTTTAATTACGCCAGGGATTGCCTTTTCTATAGTAAATTATTCAAAAAATAATTTTTTACTGTCGCAAATTTTAATTGCGCCAGGGATTGCCTTTTCTATAGTAAATTATTCAAATAATAATTTTCTACTGTCGCAAATCTTAATTACGCCAGGGATTGCCTTTTCTATAGTAAATTATTCAAAAAATAATTTTCAACTGTCGCAAATTTTAATTGCACCAGGGATTGCCTTTTCTATAGTAAATTATTCAAAAAATAATTTTCAACTGTCGCAAATTTCAAATCCGCCAGGGATTGCCTTTTCTATAGTAAATTATTCAAAAAATAATTTTTTACTATCGCAAATTTTAAATACGCCAAGGATTGCCTTTTCTATAGTAAATTATTCAAAAAATAATTTTCAACTGTTGCAAATTTTAAGTGCGCCAGGGATTTCCTTTTCTACAGTAAATTTTTCAAAAAATAATTTTCAAATGTCGCAAATTTTAATTGCGCCAGTGATTGCCTTTTCTATAGTAAATTATTCAAAAAATAATTTTTTACTGTCGCAAATTTCAAATCCGCCAGGGATTGCCTTTTCTATAGTAAATTATTCAAAAAATAATTTTTTACTATCGCAAGTTTTAATTGCGCCAGGGATTGCCTTTTCTATAGTAAATTTTGCAAAAAAATAATTTTCAACTGTCGCAAATTTCAAATCCGCCAGGGATTGCCTTTTCTATAGTAAATTATTCAAAAAATAATTTTTTACTATCGCAAGTTTTAATTGCGCCAGGGATTGCCTTTTCTACAGTAAATTATTCAAAAAATAATTTTCAACTGTCGCAAATTTCAAATCCGCCAGGGATTGCCTTTTCTATAGTAAATTATTCAACAAATAATTTTATACTGTCGCAAATTTTAATTACGCCAGGGATTGCCTTTTCTATAGTAAATTATTCAAAAAATAATTTTATACTGTCGCAAATTTTAATTGCGCCAGGGATTGCCTTTTCTATAGTAAATTATTCAAAAAATAATTTTATACTGTCGCAAATTTTAATTGCGCCAGGGATTGCCTTTTCTATAGTAAATTATTCAAAAAATAATTTTCAACTGTCGCAAATTTTAATTACGCCAGGGATTGCCTTTTCTATAGTAAATTATTCAAAAAATAATTTTATACTGTCGCAAATTTTAATTGCGCCAGGGTTTGCCTTTTCTATAGTAAATTATTCAAAAATAATTTTCAACTGTCGCAAATTTTAATTGCGCCAGGGATTGCCTTTTCTATAGTAAATTATTCAAAAAATAATTTTATACTTTCGCAAATTTTAAATACGCCAGGGATTGCCTTTTCTATAG
>CAWVNZ010001927.1:0-128822 GCA_963930735.1 Dioctria linearis | reverse complement strand
TAAAAAATTATTTTTTGAATATTTTACTATAGAAAAGGCAATCCCTGGCGTAATTAAAATTTGCGACAGTAAAAAATTATTTTTGAAAAATTTACTATAGAAAAGGCAATCCCTGGCGCAATTAAAACTTGCGATAGTAAAAAATTATTTTTTGAAAAATTTACTGTAGAAAAGGCAATCCCTGGCGTAATTAAATTTTGCGACAGTATAAAATCATTTTTTGAAAAATTTACTGTTGAAAAGGCAATCCCTGGCGCTATTAAAATTTGCGACAGTAGAAAATTATTTTTTGAAAAATTTACTATAGAAGAGGCAATCCCTGGCGTATTTAAAATTTGCGACAGTAAAAAGTTATTTTTTGAAATATTTACTATAGAAAAGGCAATCCCTGGCGTATTTAAAATTTGCGACAGTAAAAAATTATTTTTTGAAAAATTTACTGTAGAAAAGGCAATCCTTGGCGTATTTAAAATTTGCGACAGTAAAAAAATAATTTTTGAAAAATTTACTATAGAAAAGGCAAGCCCTGGCGCAATTAAAACTTGTGACAGTAAAAAATTATTTTTTGAAAAATTTATTGTAGAAAAGGCAATCCCTGGCGCAATTAAAATTTGCGACAGTAGAAAATTATTTTTTGAAAAATTTACTATAGAAAAGGCAATCCCTGGCGCAATTCAAATTTGCGACAGTAAAAAATTATTTTTTGAAAAATTTACTGTAGAAAAGGCAATCCCTGGAGCAATTAAAATTTGCGACAGTAAAAAATTATTTTTTGAAAAATTTACTGTAGAAAAGGCAATCCCTGGCGCAATTAAAATTTGCGACAGTAAAATATTATTTTTTGAAAAATTTACTATTGAAAAGGCAATCGCTGGCGGATTTAAAATTTTCGACAGTAAAAAATTATTTTTGAAAAATTTACTATAGAAAAGGCAATCCCTGGCGTATTTAAAATTTGCGACAGTAAAAAATTATTTTTTGAAAAATTTACTATAGAAAAGGCAATCCCTGGCGCAATTAAAATTTGCGACAGTAAAAAATTAATTTTTGAAAAATTTACTGTAGAATAGGCAATCCCTGGCGCAATTAATATTTGCGACAGTAAAAAATTAATTTTTGAAAAATTTACTATAGAAGAGGCAATCCCTGGCGTATTTAAAATTTGCGACAGTAAAAAGTTATTTTTTGAAAAATTTACTATAGAAAAGGCAATCCCTGGCGTAATTAAAACTTGCGACAGTAAAAAATTATTTTTTGAAAAATTTACTGTAGAAAAGGCAATCCCTGGCGCAATTAAAAATTGCGACAGTAAAAAATTAGTTTTTCAAAAATTTACTATACAAAAGGCAATCCCTGGCGTAATTAAAATTTGCGATAGTAAAAAATTATTTTTTGAATATTTTACTATAGAAAAGGCAATCCCTGGAGTAATTAAAATTTGCGACAGTAAAAAATTATTTTTGAAAAATTTACTATAGAAAAGGCAATCCCTGGCGCAATTAAAACTTGCGACAGTAAAAAATTATTTTTTGAAAAATTTACTGTAGAAAAGGCAATCCCTGGCGTAATTAAAATTTGCAACAGTAAAAAATTAATTTTTGATAAATTTACTATAGAAAAGGCAATCCCTGGCGCAATTAAAACTTGCGACAGTAAAAAATTATTTTTTGAAAAATTTACTGTAGAAAAGGCAATCCCTGGCGCAATTAAAATTTGCGACAGTAGAAAATTTTTTTTTGAAAAATTTACTACAGAAAAGGCAATCCCTGGCGGAATTAAAATTTGCGACAGTAAAATATTATTTTTTGAAAAATTTACTGTAGAAAAGGCGTATTTAAAATTTTGCGACAGTCGAAAATTATTTTTTGAAATATTTACTATAGAAAAGGCAATCCCTGGCGTATTTAAAATTTGCGACAGTAAAAAATTATTTTTTGAAAAATTTACTGTAGAAAAGGCAATCCTTGGCGTATTTAAAATTTGCGACAGTAAAAAATTAATTTTTGAAAAATTTACTATAGAAAAGGCAATCCCTGACGCAATTAAAACTTGCTACAGTAAAAAATTATTTTTTGAAAAATTTACTGTAGAAAAGGCAATCCTTGGCGTATTTAAAATTTGCGACAGTAAAAAATTAATTTTTTAAAAATTTACTATAGAAAAGGCAATCACTGGCGCAATTAAAACTTGCGACAGTAAAAAATTATTTTTTGAAAAATTTACTGTAGAAAAGGCAACCCCTGGAGCAATTAAAATTTGCGACAGTAAAAAATTATTTTTTGAAAAATTTACTATAGAAAAGGCTATCCCTGGCGTATTTAAAATTTGCGACAGTAAAAAATTATTTTTTGAAAAATTTACTATAGAAAAGGCAATCCCTGGCGAAATTAAAATTTGCGACAGTAAAAAATTAATTTTTGAAAAATTTACTGTAGAAAAGGCAATCCCTGGCGCCATTAAAATTTGCGACAGTATACAATTTTTTTTTTGCAAAATTTACTATCGAAAAGGCAATCCCTGGCGTAATTAAAATTTGCGATAGTAAAAAATTAATTTTTGAAAAATTTACTATAGAAAAGGCAATCCCTGACGCAATTAAAACTTGCGACAGTAAAAAATTATTTTTTGGAAAATTTACTGTAGAAAGGGCAATCCCTGGCGCAATTAAAATTTGCGACAGTAGAAAATTATTTTTTGAGAAATTTACTATAGAAAAGGCAATCCCTGGCGCAATTAAAATTTGCGACAGTAAAAAATTATTTTTTGAAAAGTTTACTGTAGAAAAAGCGTATTTAAAATTTGCGACAGTAGAAAATTATTTTTTGAAATATTTACTATAGAAAAGGCAATCCCTGGCGTATTTAAAATTTCCGACAGTAAAAAATTATTTTTTGAAAAATTTACTATAGAAAAGGCAATCCCTGGCGTAATTAAAATTTGCAACAGTAAAAAATTAATTTTTGAAAAATTTACTATAGAAAAGGCAATCCCTGGCGCAATTAAAATTTTCCGACAGTAAAGAATTATTTTTTGAAAAATTTACTATAGAAAAGGCAATCCCTGGCGGATTTAAAATTTTCGACAGTAAAAAATTATTTTTTGAAAAATTTACTATAGAAAAGGCAATCCCAGGCGTATTTAAAATTTTCGACAGTAAAAAATTATTTTTTGAAAAATTTACTATAGAAAAGGCAATCCCTGGCGTAATTAAAATTTGCAACAGTAAAAAATTAATTTTTGAAAAATTTACTATAGAAAAGGCAATCCCTGGCGCAATTAAAATTTGCGACAGTAAACAATTATTTTTTGAAAAATTTACTATAGAAGAGGCAATCCCTGGCGTATTTAAAATTTGCGACAGTAAAAAATTATTTTTTGAAAAATTTACTGTAGAAAAGGCGTATTTAAAATTTGCGACAGTAGAAAATTATTTTTGAAATATTTACTATAGAAAAGGCAATCCCTGGCGTATTTAAAATTTCCGACAGTAAAAAATTATTTTTTGAAAAATTTACTGTAGAAAAGGCAATCACTGGCGTATTTAAAATTTGCGACCGTAAAAAATTAATTTTTGAAAAATTTACCATAGAAAAGGCAATCCCTGGCGCAATTAAATCTTCCGACAGTAAAAAATTATTTTTGAAAAATTTACTATAGAAAAGGCAATCCCTGGCGGATTTAAAATTTTCGACAGTAAAAAATTATTTTTTGAAAAATTTACTATAGAAAAGGCAATCCCAGGCGTATTTAAAATTTTCGACAGTAAAAAATTATTTTTTGAAAAATTTACTATAGAAAAGGCAATCCCTGGCGTAATTAAAATTTGCAACAGTAAAAAATTAATTTTTGAAAAATTTACTATAGAAAAGGCAATCCCTGGCGCAATTAAAATTTGCGACAGTAAACAATTATTTTTTGAAAAATTTACTATAGAAGAGGCAATCCCTGGCGTATTTAAAATTTGCGACAGTAAAAAATTATTTTTTGAAAAATTTACTATAGAAAAGGCAATCCCTGGCGTATTTAAAATTTGCGACAGTATAAAATTATTTTTTGAAAAATTGACTGTAGAAAAGGCAATCCCTGGCGCAATTAAAATTTGCGACAGTAGAAAATTATTTTTTGAAAAATTTACTATAGAAGAGGCAATCCCTGGCGTATTTAAAATTTGGGACAGTAAAAAATTATTTTTTGAATAATTTACTATAGAAAAGGCAATCCCTGGCGTAATTAAAATTTGCGACATTAAAAAATTAAGTTTTGAAAAATTTACTATAGAAAAGGCAATCCCTGGCTCAATTAAAATTTGCGACAGTAAAAAATTATTTTTTGAAAAATTTACTATAGAAAAGGCAATCCCTGGCGTAATTAAAATTTTCGACAGTAAAAAATTTTTTTTTGAATAATTTACTATAGGAAACGCAATCCCTGGCGTAATTAAAATTTGCGACAGTAGAAAATTATTTTTTGAATAATTTACTATAGAAAAGGCAATCCCTGGCGTAATTAAAATTTGCGACAGTAAAAAATTAATTTTTGAAAAATTTACTATAGAAAAGGCAATCCCTGGCGCAATTAAAACTTGCGACAGTAAAAAATTATTTTTTGAAAAATTTACTGTAGAAAAGGCAATCCCTGGCTCAATTAAAATTTGCGACAGTAGAAAATTATTTTTTGAAAAATTTACTACAGAAAAGGCAATCCCTGGCGCAATTAAAATTTGCGACAGTAAAATATTATTTTTTGAAAAATTTACTGTAGAAAAGGCGTATTTAAAATTTGCGACAGTCGAAAATTATTTTTTGAAATATTTACTATAGAAAAGGCAATCCCTGGCGTATTTAAAATTTGCGACAGTAAAAAATTATTTTTTGAAAAATTTACTGTAGAAAAGGCAATCCTTGGCGTATTTAAAATTTGCGACAGTAAAAAATTAATTTTTGAAAAATTTACTATAGAAAAGGCAATCCCTGGCGCAATTAAAACTTGCGACAGTAAAAAATTGTTTTTTGAAAAATTTACTGTAGAAAAGGCAATCCTTGGCGTATTTAAAATTTGCAACAGTAAAAAATTAATTTTTTAAAAATTTACTATAGAAAAGGCAATCCCTGGCGCAATTAAAACTTGCGACAGTAAAAAATTATTTTTTGAAAAATTTACTGTAGAAAAGGCAACCCCTGGAGCAATTAAAATTTGCGACAGTAAAAAATTATTTTTTGAAAAATTTACTATAGAAAAGGCTATCCCTGGCGTATTTAAAATTTGCGACAGTAAAAAATTATTTTTTGAAAAATTTACTATAGAAAAGGCAATCCCTGGCGAAATTAAAATTTGCGACAGTAAAAAATTAATTTTTGAAAAATTTAATATAGAAAAGGCAATCCCTGGCGCAATTAAAATTTGCGACAGTAAACAATTTTTTTTTGCAAAATTTACTATAGAAAAGGCAATCCCTGGCGTAATTAAAATTTGCGATAGTAAAAAATTAATTTTTGAAAAATTTACTATAGAAAAGGCAATCCCTGGCGCAATTAAAACTTGCGACAGTAAAAAATTATTTTTTGGAAAATTTACTGTAGAAAGGGCAATCCCTGGCGCAATTAAAATTTGCGACAGTAGAAAATTATTTTTTGAAAAATTTACTATAGAAAAGGCAATCCCTGGCGCAATTAAAATTTGCGACAGTAAAAAATTATTTTTTGAAAAATTTACTGTAGAAAAAGCGTATTTAAAATTTGCGACAGTAGAAAATTAATTTTTGAAAAATTTACCATAGAAAAGGCAATCCCTGGCGCAATTAAATCTTCCGACAGTAAAAAATTATTTTTTGAAAAATTTACTATAGAAAAGGCAATCCCTGGCGGATTTAAAATTTTCGACAGTAAAAAATTATTTTTTGAAAAATTTACTATAGAAAAGGCAATCCCAGGCGTATTTAAAATTTTCGACAGTAAAAAATTATTTTTTGAAAAATTTACTATAGAAAAGGCAATCCCTGGCGTAATTAAAATTTGCAACAGTAAAAAATTAATTTTTGAAAAATTTACTATAGAAGAGGCAATCCCTGGCGTATTTAAAATTTGCGACAGTAAAAAATTATTTTTTGAAAAATTTACTATAAAAAAGGCAATCCCTGGCGTATTTAAAATTTGCGACAGTAGAAAATTATTTTTTGAAATATTTACTATAGAAAAGGCAATCCCTGGCGTATTTAAAATTTCCGACAGTAAAAAATTATTTTTTGAAAAATTTACTGTAGAAAAGGCAATCACTGGCGTATTTAAAATTTGCGACCGTAAAAAATTAATTTTTGAAAAATTTACCGTAGAAAAGGCAATCCCTGGCGCAATTAAATCTTCCGACAGTAAAAAATTATTTTTTGAAAATTTACTATAGAAAAGGCAATCCCTGGCGGATTTAAAATTTTCGACAGTAAAAAATTATTTTTTGAAAAATTTACTATATAAAAGGCAATCCCAGGCGTATTTAAAATTTTCGACAGTAAAAAATTATTTTTTGAAAAATTTACTATAGAAAAGGCAATCCCTGGCGTAATTAAAATTTGCAACAGTAAAAAATTAATTTTTGAAAAATTTACTATAGAAAAGGCAATCCCTGGCGCAATTAAAATTTGCGTCAGTAAACAATTATTTTTTGAAAAATTTACTATAGAAGAGGCAATCCCTGGCGTATTTAAAATTTGCGACAGTAAAAAATTATTTTTTGAAAAATTTAATATGGAAAAGGCAATCCCTGGCGTATTTAAAATTTGCGACAGTATAAAATTATTTTTTGAAAAATTGACTGTAGAAAAGGCAATCCCTGGCGCAATTAAAATTTGCGACAGTAGAAAATTATTTTTTGAAAAATTTACTATAGAAGAGGCAATCCCTGGCGTATTTAAAATTTGGGACAGTAAAAAAATTATTTTTTGAATAATTTACTATAGAAAAGGCAATCCCTGGCGTAATTAAAATTTGCGACATTAAAAAATTAAGTTTTGAAAAATTTACTATAGAAAAGGCAATCCCTGGCTCAATTAAAATTTGCGACAGTAAAAAATTATTTTTTGAAAAATTTACTATAGAAAAGGCAATCCCTGGCGTAATTAAAATTTTCGACAGTAAAAAATTTTTTTTTGAATAATTTACTATAGGAAACGCAATCCCTGGCGCAATTAAAATTTGCGACAGTACAAAATTATTTTTTGAAAAATTTACTGTAGAAATGGCAATCCCTGGCGCAATTAAAATTTGCGACAGTAAAAAAATATTTTTTGCAAAAGTTACTATAGAAAAGGCAATCCCTGGCGTAATTAAAATTTGCGACAGTAGAAAATTATTTTTTGAATAATTTACTATAGAAAAGGCAATCCCTGGCGTAATTAAAATTTGCGACAGTAAAAAATTAATTTTTGAAAAATTTACTATAGAAAAGGCAATCCCTGGCGCAATTAAAGCTTGCGACAGTAAAAAATTATTTTTTGAAAAATTTACTGTAGAAAAGGCAATCCCTGGCGCAATTAAAATTTGCGACAGTAGAAAATTATTTTTTGAAAAATTTACTACAGAAAAGGCAATCCCTGGCGCAATTAAAATTTGCGACAGTAAAATATTATTTTTTGAAAAATTTACTGTAGAAAAGGCGTATTTAAAATTTGCGACAGTCGAAAATTATTTTTTGAAATATTTACTATAGAAAAGGCAATCCCTGGCGTATTTAAAATTTGCGACAGTAAAAAATTATTTTTTGAAAAATTTACTGTAGAAAAGGCAATCCTTGGCGTATTTAAAATTTGCGCCAGTAAAAAATTAATTTTTTAAAAATTTACTATAGAAAAGGCAATCCCTGGCGCAATTAAAACTTGCGACAGTAAAAAATTATTTTTTGAAAAATTTACTGTAGAAAAGGCAACCCCTGGAGCAATTAAAATTTGCGACAGTAAAAAATTATTTTTTGAAAAATTTACTATAGAAAAGGCTATCCCTGGCGTATTTAAAATTTGCGACAGTAAAAAATTATTTTTTGAAAAATTTACTATAGAAAAGGCAATCCCTGGCGAAATTAAAATTTGCGACAGTAAAAAATTAATTTTTGAAAAATTTAATATAGAAAAGGCAATCCCTGGCGCAATTAAAATTTGCGACAGTAAACAATTTTTTTTTTGCAAAATTTACTATAGAAAAGGCAATCCCTGGCGTAATTAAAATTTGCGATAGTAAAAAATTAATTTTTGAAAAATTTACTATAGAAAAGGCAATCCCTGGCGCAATTAAAACTTGCGACAGTAAAAAATTATTTTTTGGAAAATTTACTGTAGAAAGGGCAATCCCAGGCGCAATTAAAATTTGCGACAGTAGAAAATTATTTTTTGAAAAATTTATTATAGAAAAGGCAATCCCTGGCGCAATTAAAATTTGCGACAGTAAAAAATTATTTTTTGAAAAATTTACTGTAGAAAAAGCGTATTTAAAATTTGCGACAGTAGAAAATTATTTTTTGAAATATTTGCTATAGAAAAGGCAATCCCTGGCGTATTTAAAATTTCCGACAGTAAAAAATTATTTTTTGAAAAATTTACTGTAGAAAAGGCAATCCCTGGCGTATTTAAAATTTGCGACCGTAAAAAATTAATTTTTGAAAAATTTACCATAGAAAAGGCAATCCCTGGCGCAATTAAATCTTCCGACAGTAAAAAATTATTTTTGAAAAATTTACTATAGAAAAGGCAATCCCTGGCGGATTTAAAATTTTCGACAGTAAAAAATTATTTTTTGAAAAATTTACTATAGAAAAGGCAATCCCAGGCGTATTTAAAATTTTCGACAGTAAAAAATTATTTTTTGAAAAATTTACTATAGAAAAGGCAATCCCTGGCGTAATTAAAATTTGCAACAGTAAAAAATTAATTTTTGAAAAATTTACTATAGAAAAGGCAATCCCTGGCGCAATTAAAATTTGCGACAGTAAACAATTATTTTTTGAAAAATTTACTATAGAAGAGGCAATCCCTGGCGTATTTAAAATTTGCGACAGTAAAAAATTATGTTTTGAAAAATTTACTGTAGAAAAGGCGTATTTAAAATTTGCGACAGTAGAAAATTATTTTTTGAAATATTTACTATAGAAAAGGCAATCCCTGGCGTATTTAAAATTTCCGACAGTAAAAAATTAATTTTTGAAAAATTTACCATAGAAAAGGCAATCCCTGCGCAATTAAATCTTCCGACAGTTAAAAATTGTTTTTTGAAAAATTTACTATAGAAAAGGCAATCCCTGGCGGATTTAAAATTTTCGACAGTAAAAAATTATTTTTGAAAAATTTACTATAGAAAAGGCAATCCCAGGCGTATTCTAAAATTTTCGACAGTAAAAAATTATTTTTTGAAAAATTTACTATAGAAAAGGCAATCCCTGGCGTAATTAAAATTTGCAACAGTAAAAAATTAATTTTTGAAAAATTTACTATAGAAAAGGCAATCCCTGGCGCAATTAAAATTTGCGACAGTAAACAATTATTTTTGAAAAATTTACTATAGAAGAGGCAATCCCTGGCGTATTTAAAATTTGCGACAGTAAAAAATTATTTTTTGAAAAATTTACTATAGAAAAGGCAATCCCTGCGTATTTAAAATTTGCGACAGTATAAAATTATTTTTTGAAAAATTGACTGTAGAAAAGGCAATCCCTGGCGCAATTAAAATTTGCGACAGTAGAAAATTATTTTTTGAAAAATTTACTATAGAAGAGGCAATCCCTGGCGTATTTAAAATTTGGGACAGTAAAAAATTATTTTTTGAATAATTTACTATAGAAAAGGCAATCCCTGGCGTAATTAAAATTTGCGACATTAAAAAATTAAGTTTTGAAAAATTTACTATAGAAAAGGCAATCCCTGGGTCAATTAAAATTTGCGACAGTAAAAAATTATTTTTTGAAAAATTTACTATAGAAAAGGCAATCCCTGGCGTAATTAAAATTTTCGACAGTAAAAAATTTTTTTTTGAATAATTTACTATAGGAAACGCAATCCCTGGCGCAATTAAAATTTGCGACAGTACAAAATTATTTTTTGAAAAATTTACTGTAGAAATGGCAATCCCTGGCGCAATTAAAATTTGCGACAGTAAAAAAAATATTTTTTGCAAAAGTTACTATAGAAAAGGCAATCCCTGGCGTAATTAAAATTTGCGACAGTAGAAAATTATTTTTTGAATAATTTACTATAGAAAAGGCAATCCCTGGCGTATTTAAAATTTGCGACAGTAAAAAATTATTTTTCGAAAAATTTACTGTAGAAAAGGCAATCCTTGGCGTATTTAAAATTTGCGACAGTAAAAAATTAATTTTTGAAAAATTTACTATAGAAAAGGCAATCCCTGGTGCAATTAAAATTTTCGACAGTAAAAAATTATTTTTTGAAAAATTTACTGTAGAAAAGGCGTATTTAAAATTTGCGACAGTCGAAAATTATTTTTTGAAATATTTACTATAGAAAAGGCAATCCCTGGCGTATTTAAAATTTGCGACAGTAAAAAATTATTTTTTGAAAAATTTACTGTAGAAAAGGCAATCCTTGGCGTATTTAAAATTTGCGACAGTAAAAAATTAATTTCTGAAAAATTTACTATAGAAAAGGCAATCCCTGGCGCAATGAAAACTTGCGACAGTAAAAAATTATTTTTTGAAAAATTTACTGTAGAAAAGGCAATCCCTGGCGCAATTAAAATTTGCGACAGTAAACAATTATTTTTTGAAAAATTTACTATAGAAGAGGCAATCCCTGGCGTATTTAAAATTTGCGACAGTAAAAAATTATGTTTTGAAAAATTTACTGTAGAAAAGGCGTATTTAAAATTTGCGACAGTAGAAAATTATTTTTTGAAATATTTACTATAGAAAAGGCAATCCCTGGCGTATTTAAAATTTCCGACAGTAAAAAATTAATTTTTGAAAAATTTACCATAGAAAAGGCAATCCCTGGCGCAATTAAATCTTCCGACAGTAAAAAATTATTTTTTGAAAAATTTACTATAGAAAAGGCAATCCCTGGCGGATTTAAAATTTTCGACAGTAAAAAATTATTTTTTGAAAAATTTACTATAGAAAAGGCAATCCCAGGCGTATTTAAAATTTTCGACAGTAAAAAATTATTTTTTGAAAAATTTACTATAGAAAAGGCAATCCCTGGCGTAATTAAAATTTGCAACAGTAAAAAATTAATTTTTGAAAAATTTACTATAGAAAAGGCAATCCCTGGCGCAATTAAAATTTGCGACAGTAAAGAATTATTTTTTGAAAAATTTACTATAGAAGAGGCAATCCCTGGCGTATTTAAAATTTGCGACAGTAAAAAATTATTTTTTGAAAAATTTACTATAGAAAAGGCAATCCCTGGCGTATTTAAAATTTGCGACAGTATAAAATTATTTTTTGAAAAATTGACTGTAGAAAAGGCAATCCCTGGCGCAATTAAAATTTGCGACAGTAGAAAATTATTTTTTGAAAAATTTACTATAGAAGAGGCAATCCCTGGCGTATTTAAAATTTGGGACAGTAAAAAATTATTTTTTGAATAATTTACTATAGAAAAGGCAATCCCTGGCGTAATTAAAATTTGCGACATTAAAAAATTAAGTTTTGAAAAATTTACTATAGAAAAGGCAATCCCTGGCTCAATTAAAATTTGCGACAGTAAAAAATTATTTTTGAAAAATTTACTATAGAAAAGGCAATCCCTGGCGTAATTAAAATTTCGACAGTAAAACATTTTTTTTTGAATAATTTACTATAGGAAACGCAATCCCTGGCGCAATTAAAATTTGCGACAGTACAAAATTATTTTTTGAAAAATTTACTGTAGAAATGGCAAACCCTGGCGCAATTAAAATTTGCGACAGTAAAAAAATATTTTTTGCAAAAGTTACTATAGAAAAGGCAATCCCTGGCGTAATTAAAATTTGCGACAGTAGAAAATTATTTTTTGAATATTTTGAAAATTATTTTTTGAATAATTTACTATAGAAAAGGCAATCCCTGGCGTATTTAAAATTTGCGACAGTAAAAAATTATTTTTTGAAAAATTTACTGTAGGAAAGGCAATCCTTGGCGTATTTAAAATTTGCGACAGTAAAAAATTAATTTTTGAAAAATTTACTATAGAAAAGGCAATCCCTGGTGCAATTAAAATTTTCGACAGTAAAAAATTATTTTTGAAAAATTTACTGTAGAAAAGGCGTATTTAAAATTTGCGACAGTCGAAAATTATTTTTTGAAATATTTACTATAGAAAAGGCAATCCCTGGCGTATTTAAAATTTGCGACAGTAAAAAATTATTTTTTGAAAAATTTACTGTAGAAAAGGCAATCCTTGGCGTATTTAAAATTTGCGACAGTAAAAAATTAATTTCTGAAAAATTTACTATAGAAAAGGCAATCCCTGGCGCAATGAAAACTTGCGACAGTAAAAAATTATTTTTTGAAAAATTTACTGTAGAAAAGGCAATCCCTGGCGCAATTAAAATTTGCGACAGTAGAAAATTATTTTTTGAAAAATTTACTATAGAAAAGGCAATCCCTGGCGCAATTAAAATTTGCGACAGTAAAAAATTATTTTTTGAAAAATTTACTATAGAAAAGGCAATCCCTGGCGTATTTAAAATTTGCGACAGTAAACAATTATTTTTTGAAAAATTTACTGTAGAAAAGGCAATCCTTGGCGTATTTAAAATTTGCGACAGTAAAAAATTATTTTTTGAAATATTTACTATAGAAAAGGCAATCCCTGGCGTATTTAAAATTTGCGACAGTAAAAAATTATTTTTTGAAAAATTTACTGTAGAAAAGGCAATCCTTGGCGTATTTAAAATTTGCGACAGTAAAAAATTAATTTTTGAAAAATTTACTATAGAAAAGGCAATCCCTGGCGCAATTTAAAACTTGCGACAGTAAAAAATTATTTTTTGAAAAATTTACTGTAGAAAAGGCAATCCCTGGCGCTATTAAAATTTGCGACAGTAGAAAATTATTTTTTGAAAAATTTACTATAGAAAAGCAATCCCTGGCGCAATTAAAATTTGCGACAGTAAAAAATTATTTTTTGAAAAATTTACTGTAGAAAAGGCAATCCCTGGAGCAATTAAAATTTGCGACAGTAAAAAATTAATTTTTGAAAAATTTACTATAGAAAAAGCAATCCGTGGCGCAATTAAAATTTGCGACAGTAAAAAATTATTTTTTGAAAAATTTACTATAGAAAAGGCAATCGCTGGCGGATTTAAAATTTTCGAGAGTAAAAAATTATTTTTGAAAAATTTACTATAGAAAAGGCAATCCCTGGCGTATTTAAAATTTGCGACAGTAAAAAATTATTTTTTGAAAAATTTACTATAGAAAAGGCAATCCCTGGCGCAATTAAAATTTGCGACAGTAAAAAATTAATTTTTGAAAAATTTACTGTAGAATAGGCAATCCCTGGCGCAATTAAAATTTGCGACAGTAAACAATTTTTTTTTTTTGCAAAATTTACTATAGAAAAGGCAATCCCTGGCGTTATTAAAATTTGCGACAGTAAAAAATTAATTTTTGAAAAATTTACTATAGAAAAGGCAATCCCTGGCGCAATTAAAACTTGCGACAGTAAAAAATTATTTTTTGAAAAATTTACTGTAGAAAAGGCAATCTCTGGCGCAATTAAAATTTGCGACAGCAGAAAATTATTTTTTGAAAAATTTACTATAGAAAAGGCAATCCCTGGCGCAATTAAAATTTGCGACAGTAAAAAATTATTTTTTGAAAAATTTACTTTAGAAAAGGCGTATTTAAAATTTGCGACAGTAGAAAATTATTTTTTGAAATATTTACTATAGAAAAGGCAATCCCTGGCGTATTTAAAATTTGCGACAGTAAAAAATTATTTTTTGAAAAATTTACTATAGAAAAGGCAATCCCTGGCGTAATTAAAACTTGCGACAGTAAAAAATTAATTTTTGAAAAATTTACTATAGAAGAGGCAATCCCTGGCGTATTTAAAATTTGCGACAGTAAAAAATTAATTTTTGAAAAATTTACTATAGAAGAGGCAATCCCTGGCGTATTTAAAATTTGCGACAGTAAAAAGTTATTTTTTGAAAAATTTACTATAGAAAAGGCAATCCCTGGCGTAATTAAAACTTGCGACAGTAAAAAATTATTTGTTGAAAAATTTACTGTAGAAAAGGCAATCCCTGGCGCAATTAAAATATGCGACAGTAAAAAATTTGTTTTTCAAAAATTTACTATACAAAAGGCAATCCCTGGCGTAATTAAAATTTGCGACAATAAAAAATTAATTTTTGAAAAATTTACTATAGAAGAGGCAATCCCTGGCGTATTTAAAATTTGCGACAGTAAAAAGTTATTTTTTGAAAAATTTACTATAGAAAAGGCAATCCCTGGCGTAATTAAAACTTGCGACAGTAAAAAATTATTTTTGAAAAATTTACTGTAGAAAAGGCAATCCCTGGCGCAATTAAAATTTGCGACAGTAAAAAATTAGTTTTTCAAAAATTTACTATACAAAAGGCAATCCCTGGCGTAATTAAAATTTGCGACATTAAAAAATTATTTTTTGAATATTTTACTATAGAAAAGGCAATCCCTGGCGTAATTAAAATTTGCGACAGTAAAAAATTATTTTTGAAATATTTACTATAGAAAAGGCAATCCCTGGCGTATTTAAAATTTGCGACAGTAAAAAATTATTTTTTGAAAAATTTACTGTAGAAAAGGCAATCCTTGGCGTATTTAAAATTTGCGACAGTAAAAAATTAATTTTTGAAAAATTTACTATAGAAAAGGCAATCCCTGGCGCAATTAAAACTTGCGACAGTAAAAAATTATTTTTTGAAAAATTTACTGTAGAAAAGGCAATCCTTGGCGTATTTAAAATTTGCGACAGTAAAAAATTAATTTTTTAAAAATTTACTATAGAAAAGGCAATCCCTGGCGCAATTAAAACTTGCGACAGTAAAAAATTATTTTTTGAAAAATTTACTGTAGAAAAGGCAACCCCTGGAGCGATTAAAATTTGCGACAGTAAAAAATTATTTTTTGAAAAATTTACTATAGAAAAGGCAATCCCTGGCGTATTTAAAATTTGCGACAATAAAAAATTATTTTTTGAAAAATTTACTATAGAAAAGGCAATCCCTGGCGAAATTAAAATTTGCGACAGTAAAAAATTAATTTTTGAAAAATTTACTGTAGAAAAGGCAATCCCTGGCGCAATTAAAATTTGCGACAGTAAACAATTTTTTTTGCAAAGTTTACTATAGAAAAGGCAATCCCTGGCGTAATTAAAATTTGCGACAGTAAAAAATTAATTTTTGAAAAATTTACTATAGAAAAGGCAATCCCTGGCGCAATTAAAACTGGCGACAGTAAAAAATTATTTTTTGGAAAATTTACTGTAGAAAAGGCAATCCCTGGCGCAATTAAAATTTGCGACAGTAGAAAATTATTTTTTGAAAAATTTACTATAGAAAAGGCAATCCCTGGCGCAATTAAAATTTGCGACAGTAAACAATTTTTTTTTTGCAAAATTTACTATAGAAAAGGCAATCCCTGGCGTAATTAAAATTTGCGACAGTAAAAAATTAATTTTTGAAAAATTTACTATAGAAAAGGCAATCCCTGGCGCAATTAAAACTTGCGACAGTAAAAAATTATTTTTTGGAAAATTTACTGTAGAAAAGGCAATCCCTGGCGCAATTAAAATTTGCGACAGTAGAAAATTATTTTTTGAAAAATTTACTATAGAAAAGGCAATCCCTGGCGAAATTAAAATTTGCGACAGTAAAAAATTAATTTTTGAAAAATTTACTGTAGAAAAGGCAATCCCTGGCGCAATTAAAATTTGCGACAGTAAACAATTTTTTTTTAGCAAAATTTACTATAGAAAAGGCAATCCCTGGCGTAATTAAAATTTGCGACAATAAAAAATTAATTTTTGAAAAATTTACTATAGAAAAGGCAATCCCTGGCGCAATTAAAACTTGCGACAGTAAAAAATTATTTTTTGGAAAATTTACTGTAGAAAAGGCAATCCCTGGCGCAATTAAAATTTGCGACAGTAGAAAATTATTTTTTGAAAAATTTACTATAGAAAAGGCAATCCCTGGCGCAATTAAAATTTGCGACAGTAAAAAATTATTTTTTGAAAAATTTACTGTAGAAAAGGCGTATTTAAAATTTGCGACAGTAGAAAATTATTTTTTGAAATATTTACTATAGAAAAGGCAATCCCTGGCGCATTTAAAATTTCCGACAGTAAAAAATTATTTTTTGAAAAATTTACTGTAGAAAAGGCAATCCCTGGCGTATTTAAAATTTGCGACCGTAAAAAATTAATTTTTGAAAAATTTACCATAGAAAAGGCAATCCCTGGCGCAATTAAATCTTCCGACAGTAAAAAATTATTTTTTGAAAAATTTACTATAGAAAAGGCAATCCCTGGCGGATTTAAAATTTTCGAGAGTAAAAAATTATTTTTTGAAAAATTTACTATAGAAAAGGCAATCCCAGGCGTATTTAAAATTTTCGACAGTAAAAAATTATTTTTTGAAAAATTTACTATAGAAAAGGCAATCCCTGGAGTATTTAAAATTTGCAACAGTAAAAAATTAATTTTTGAAAAATTTACTATAGAAAAGGCAATCCCTGGCGCAATTAAAATTTGCGACAGTAAACAATTATTTTTTGAAAAATTTACTATAGAAGAGGCAATCCCTGGCGTATTTAAAATTTGCGACAGTAAAAAATTATTTTTTGAAAAATTTACTATAGAAAAGGCAATCCCTGGCGTATTTAAAATTTGCGACAGTATAAAATTATTTTTTGAAAAATTTACTGTAGAAAAGGCAATCCCTGGCGCAATTAAAATTTGCGACAGTAGAAAATTATTTTTTGAAAAATTTACTATAGAAGAGGCAATCCCTGGCGTATTTAAAATTTGGGACAGTAAAAAATTATTTTTTGACTAATTTACTATAGAAAAGGCAATCCCTGGCGTAATTAAAATTTGCGACATTAAAAAATTAAGTTTTGAAAAATTTACTATAGAAAAGGCAATCCCTGGCGCAATTAAAATTTGCGACAGTAAAAAATTATTTTTTGAAAAATTTACTATAGAAAAGGCAATCCCTGGCGTAATTAAAATTTTCGACAGTAAAAAAATATTTTTTGAATAATTTACTATAGGAAAGGCAATCCCTGGCGCAATTAAAATTTGCGACAGTACAAAATTATTTTTTGAAAAATTTACTGTAGAAATGGCAATCCCTGGCGCAATTAAAATTTGCGACAGTAAAAAAATATTTTTTGCAAAAGTTACTATAGAAAAGGCAATCCCTGGCGTAATTAAAATTTGCGACAGTAGAAAATTATTTTTTGAATAATTTACTATAGAAAAGGCAATCCCTGGCGCAATTAAAATTTGCGACAGCAAAAAATTATTTTTTGAAAAATTTACTGTAGAAAAGGCAATCAATCCCTGGCGGATTTGAAACTTGCGACAGTAAAAAATTATTTTTTGAAAAATTTACTGTAGAAAAGGCAATCCCTGGCGCAATTAAAATTTGCGACAGTAAAAAAATATTTTTTGCAAAAGTTACTATAGAAAAGGCAATCCCTGGCGTAATTAAAATTTGCGACAGTAGAAAATTATTTTTTGAATAATTTACTATAGAAAAGGCAATCCCTGGCGCAATTAAAATTTGCGACAGCAAAAAATTATTTTTTGAAAAATTTACTGTACAAAAGGCAGTCCCTGGCGGATTTGAAACTTGCGACAGTAAAAAATTATTTTTTGAAAAATTTACTATAGAAGAGGCAATCCCTGGCGTATTTAAAATTTGGGACAGTAAAAAATTATTTTTTGAAAAATTTACTATAGAAAAGGCAATCCCTGGCGCAATTAAAATTTGCGACAGTAAAAAATTATTTTTTGAAAAATTTACTGTAGAAAAGGCAACCCCTGGCGCATTTAAAATTTGCGACAGTAGAAAATTATTTTTTGAAAAATTTACTGTAGAAAAGGCAATCCCTGGCGCAATTAAAATTTGCGACTGTAGAAAATTATTTTTTGAAAAATTTACTGTAGAAAAGGCAATCCCTGGCGTATTTAAAACTTGCGACAGTAAAAAATTATTTTTTGAATTATTTACTATAGAAAAGGCAATCCTTGGCTTATTTAAAATTTGGGACAGTAAAAAATTATTTTTTGAAAAATTTACTGTAGAAAAGGCAATCCTTGGCTTATTTAAAATTTGCGACAGTAAAAAATTAATTTTTGAAAAATTTACTATAGAAAAGGCTATCCCTGGCCCAATTAAAATTTGCGACAGTAAAAAATTATTTTTTGAAAAATTTACTGTAGAAAAGGCAATCCCTGGCGCAATTAAAATTTGCGACAGTAAAAAAATTATTTTTTGAAAAATTTACTATAGAAAAGGCAATCCCTGGCGCAATTAAAATTTGCGACAGTAAAAAATTATTTTTTGAAAAATTTACTATAGAAAAGGCAATCCCTGGCGGATTTAAAATTTTCGACAGTAAAAAATTATTTTTTGAAAAATTTACTATAGAAAAGGCAATCCCAGGCGTATTTAAAATTTGAGACAGTAAAAAATTATTTTTTGAAAAATTTACTATTGAAAAGCCAATCCCTGGCGTAATTAAAATTTGCGACAGTAAAAAATTAATTTTTGAAAAATTTACTATAGAAGAGGCAATCCCTGGCGTATTTAAAATTTGCGACAGTAAAAAGTTATTTTTTGAAAAATTTACTATAGAAAAGGCAATCCCTGGCGTAATTAAAACTTGCGACAGTAAAAAATTATTTTTTGAAAAATTTACTGTAGAAAAGGCAATCCCTGGCGCAATTAAAATTTGCGACAGTAAAAAATTAGTTTTTCAAAAATTTACTATGCAAAAGGCAATCCCTGGCGTAATTAAAATTTGCGACAGTAAAAAATTAATTTTTGAAAAATTTACTATAGAAAAGGCAATCCCTGGCGTATTTAAAAATTGCGACAGTAAAAAATTATTTTTTGAAAAATTTACTATAGAAAAGACATTCCCTGGCGTAATTAAAATTTGCGATAGTAAAAAGTTATTTTTTGAAAAATTTACTAGAGAAGAGGCAATCCCTGGCGTATTTAAAATTTGGGACAGTAAAAAATTATTTTTTGAATAATTTACTATAGAAAAGGCAATCCCTGGCGTAATTAAAATTTGCGACATTAAAAAATTAAGTTTTGAAAAATTTACTATAGAAAAGGCAATCCCTGGCGCAATTAAAATTTGCGACAGTAAAAAATTATTTTTTGAAAAATTTACTATAGAAAAGACAATCCCTGGCGTAATTAAAATTTTCGACAGTAAAAAGTTATTTTTTGAAAAATTTACTAGAGAAGAGGCAATCCCTGGCGTATTTAAAATTTGGGACAGTAAAAAATTATTTTTTGAATAATTTACTATAGAAAAGGCAATCCCTGGCGTAATTAAAATTTGCGACATTAAAAAATTAAGTTTTGAAAAATTTACTATAGAAAAGGCAATCCCTGGCGCAATTAAAATTTGCGACAGTAAACAATTATTTTTTGAAAAATTTACTATAGAAGAGGAAATCCCTGGCGTATTTAAAATTTGCGACAGTAAAAAATTATTTTTTGAAAAATTTACTATAGAAAAGGCAATCCCTGGCGTAATTAAAATTTGCGACATTAAAAAATTAAGTTTTGAAAAATTTACTATAGAAAAGGCAATCCCTGGCGCAATTAAAATTTGCGACAGTAAAAAATTATTTTTTGAAAAATTTACTATAGAAGAGACATTCCCTGGCGTAATTAAAATTTGCGACAGTAAAAAGTTATTTTTTGAAAAATTTACTAGAGAAGAGGCAATCCCTGGCGTATTTAAAATTTGGGACAGTAAAAAATTATTTTTTGAATAATTTACTATAGAAAAGGCAATCCCTGGCGTAATTAAAATTTGCGACATTAAAAAATTAAGTTTTGAAAAATTTACTATAGAAAAGGCAATCCCTGGCGCAATTAAAATTTGCGACAGTAAACAATTATTTTTTGAAAAATTTACTATAGAAGAGGCAATCCCTGGCGTATTTAAAATTTGCGACAGTAAAAAATTATTTTTTGAAAAATTTACTATAGAAAAGGCAATCCCTGGCGTATTTAAAATTTGCGACAGTATAAAATTATTTTTTGAAAAATTTACTGTAGAAAAGGCAATCCCTGGCGCAATTAAAATTTGCGACAGTAGAAAATTATTTTTTGAAAAATTTACTGTAGAAAAGACAATCCCTGGCGTATTTAAAATTTGCGACAGTAAAAAATTATTTTTTGAATTATTTACTATAGAAAAGGCAATCCCTGACGTAATTAAAATTTGCGACAGTAAAAAATTAATTTTTGATAAATTTACTATAGAAAAGGCAATCCCTGGCGCAATTAAAAATTGCGACAGTAAAAAATATTTTTTTGAAAAATTTACTGTAGAAAAGGCAATCCCTGGCGCAATTAAAATTTGCGACAGTAGAAAATTATTTTTTGAAAAATTTACTATAGAAAAGTCAATCCCTGGCGTAATTAAAATTTGCGACAGTAGAAAATTATTTTTTGAAAAATTTACTATAGAAAAGGCAATCCCTGGCGTAATTAAAATTTGCGACAGTAAAAAATTAATTTTTGAAAAATTTACTATAAAAGAGGCAATCCCTGGCGTATTTAAAATTTGCGACCGTAGAAAATTATTTTTTGAAAAATTTACTGTAGAAAATGCAATCCCTGCCGTATTTAAAATTTGCGACAGTATAAAATTAAATTTTGAAAAATTTACTGTAGAAAAGGCAATCCCTGGCGTAATTAAAATTTTCGACAGTAAAAAATTATTTTTTGAATAATTTACTGTAGAAAAGGCAATCCCTGGCGTATTTAAAATTTGCGAGATTAAAAAATTAATTTTTGAAAAATTTACTGTATAAAAGGCAATCCCTGCCGTATTTAAAATTTGCGACAGTAAAAATTAATTTTTGAAAAATTTACTATAGAAAAGGCAATCCCTGGCGTAATTAAAATTTGCGACAGTAAAAAATTATTTTTGGCAAAATTTACTATAGAAAAGGCAATCCCTGGCGCAATTAAAATTTGCGACAGTAAAAAATTACTTTTTGAAAAATTTACTGTAGAAAAGGCAATCCCTGGCGCAATTAAAATTTGCGACAGTAAAAAATTATTTTTTGAATAATTTACTATAGAAAAGGCAATCCCTGGCGCAATTAAAACTTGCGACAGTAAAAAATTATTTTTTGAATAATTTACTATAGAAAAGGCGCAATTAAAATTTGCGACATTATAAAATTATTTTTTGAAAAATTTACTATAGAAAAGGCAATCCCTGACGTAATTAAAATTTGCGACAGTATAAAATTATTTTTTGCAAAATTTACTATAGAAGAGGCAATCCCTGGCGTATTTAAAATTTGCGACAGTAAAAATTAATTTTTGAAAAATTTACTATAAAAGAGGCAATCCCTGGCGTATTTAAAATTTGCGACCGTAGAAAATTATTTTTTGAAAAATTTACTGTAGAAAAGGCAATCCCTGCCGTATTTAAAATTTGCGACAGTATAAAATTAAATTTTGAAAAATTTACTGTAGAAAAGGCAATCCCTGGCGTAATTAAAATTTTCGACGGTAAAAAATTATTTTTTGAATAATTTACTGTAGAAAAGGCAATCCCTGGCGTATTTAAAATTTGCGAGATTAAAAAATTAATTTTTGAAAAATTTACTGTAGAAAAGGCAATCCCTGCCGTATTTAAAATTTGCGACAGTAAAAATTAATTTTTGAAAAATTTACTATAGAAAAGGCAATCCCTGGCGTAATTAAAATTTGCGACAGTAAAAAATTATTTTTGGCAAAATTTACTATAGAAAAGGCAATCCCTGGCAATCCCTGGCGCAATTAAAATTTGCGACAGTAAAAAATTATTTTTTGAATAATTTACTATAGTCAAGGCAGTCCCTGGCGCAATTAAAACTTGCGACAGTAAAAAATTATTTTTTGAATAATTTACTATAGAAAAGGCGCAATTAAAATTTGCGACATTATAAAATTATTTTTTGAAAAATTTACTATAGAAAAGGCAATCCCTGACGTAATTAAAATTTGCGACAGTATAAAATTATTTTTTGCAAAATTTACTATAGAAGAGGCAATCCCTGGCGTATTTAAAATTTGCGACAGTAAAAAATTATTTTTGAAAAATTTACTATAGAAAAGGCAATCCATGGCGTAATTAAAATTTGCGACAGTAGAAAATAATTTTTTGAAAAATTTACTGTAGAAAGTCAATCCCTGGCGTATTTAAAATTTGCGACAGTATAAAATTAAATTTTGAAAAATTTACTGTAGAAGAGGGAATCCCTGGCGTAATTAAAATTTTCGACAGTAAAAAATTATTTTTTGAAAAATTTACTATAGAAAAGGCAATCCCTGGCGTAATTAAAATTTTCGACAGTAAAAAATTATTTTTTGAAAAATTTACTATAGAAAAGGCAATCCCTGGCGTAATTAAAATTTGCGACAGTAAAAAATTAATTTGTGAAAAATTTACAAAACAAAGGCAATCCCTGGCGCAATTAAAACTTGCGACAGTAAAAAATTATTTTTTGAAAAATTTAATATAGAAGAGGCAATCCCTGGCGTATTTAAAATTTGCGACAGTAAAAAATTAATTTTTGAAAAATTTACTATAGAAAAGGCAATCCCTGGCGCAATTAAAATTTGCGACAGTAAAAAATTATTTTTTAAAAATTTACTGCAGGAAAGGCAATCCCTGGCGTAATTAAAATTTGCGACAGTAAAAAATTAATTTTTGAAAAATTTACTATAGAAAAGGCAATCCCTGGCGCAATTAAAACTTGCGACAGTAAAAAATTATTTTTTGAAAAATTTACTGTAGAAAAGGCAATGCCTGGCGCAATTAAAATTTACCACAGTAGAAAATTATTTTTTGAAAAATTTACTATAGAAAAGGCAATCCCTGGCGCAATTAAAATTTGCGACAGTAAAAAATTATTTTTTGAAAAATTTACTGTAGAAAAGGCGTATTTAAAATTTGCGACAGTAGAAAATTATTTTTTGAAATATTTACTATAGAAAAGGCAATCCCTGGCGTATTTAAAATTTGCGACAGTAAAAAATTATTTTTTGAAAAATTTACTGTAGAAAAGGCGTATTTAAAATTTGCCACAGTAGAAAATTAATTTTTGAAAAATTTACTATAGAAAAGGCAATCCCTGGCGTAATTAAAATTTGCGACAGTAAAAAATTATTTTTTGAAAAATTTACTGTAGAAAAGGCAATCCCTGGCGCAATTAAAATTTGCGACATTAAAAAATTATTTTTGGCAAAATTTACTATAGAAAAGACAATCCCTGGCGCAATTAAAATTTGCGACAGTAAAAAAATTATTTTTTGAAAAATTTACTGTAGAAAAGGCAATCCCGGGCGCAATTAAAAATTTGCGACAGTAAAAAAATTATTTTTTTGAATAATTTACTATAGAAAAGGCAATCCTTGGCGCAATTAAAACTTGCGACAGTAAAAAAATTATTTTTTGAATAATTTACTATAGAAAAAGGCAACACTGGCGCAATTAAAATTTGCGACATTATAAAATTATTTTTTTGAAAAATTTACTATAGAGCAATCCCTGACGTAATTAAAATTCGCGACAGTATAAAAATTATTTTTTGCAAAATTTACTATAGAAGAGACAATCCCTGGCGTATTTTAAAATTTGCGACAGTAAAAAATTAATTTTTGAAAAATTTTACTATAAAAAGGCAATCCATGGGCGCAATTAAAATTTGCGACAGTAGAAAATAATTTTTTGAAAAATTTACTGTAGAAAAGAAAATCCCTGGCGTATTTAAAATTTGCGACATTATAAACTTAAATTTTTGAAAAATTTACTGTAGAAAAGGCAATCCCTGGCGTAATTAAAATTTTCGACAGTGAAAAATTATTTTTTGAAAAATTTACTATAGAAAAAGGCAATCCCTGGCGTAATTAAAATTTGAGACAGTAAAAAAATTAATTTGTGAAAAATGTACAAAACAAAGGCAATCCCTGGCGTAATTAAAATTTGCGACAGTAAAAAATTAATTTTTGAAAAATTTTTCTATAGAAAAGGCAATCCCTGGCGCAATTTAAACTTGCGACAGTAAAAAATTATTTTTTGAAAAATTTACTGTAGAAAGGGCAATCCCTGGCGCAATTAAAATTTGCGACAGTAGAAAATTATTTTTTGAAAAATTTACTATAGAAAAGGCAATCCCTGGCGCAATTAAAATTTGCGACAGTAAAAAATTATTTTTTGAAAAATTTACTGTAGAAAAGGCGTATTTAAAATTTGCGACAGTAGAAAATTATTTTTTGAAATATTTACTATAGAAAAGGCAATCCCTTGCGTATTTAAAATTTGCGACAATAAAAAATTATTTTTTGAAAAATTTACTGTAGAAAAGGCAATCCCTGGCGTATTTAAAATTTGCGACAGTAAAAAATTAATTTTTGAAAAATTTACTATAGAAAAGGCAATCCCTGGCGCAATTAAAAATTGCGACAGTAAAAAATTATTTTTTTGAAAAATTTACTATAGAAAAAGGCAATCCCTGGCGCAATTAAAATTTGCGACAGTAAAAAAATTATTTTTTGAAAAATTAACTGTAGAAAAGGCAATCCCTGGCGTAATTAAAATTTGCGACAGTAAAAAATTAATTTTTGAAAAATTTACTATAGAAAAGGCAATCCCTGGGCGCAATTAAAACTTGCGACAGTAAAAAATTATTTTTTGATGAATTTTCTGTAGAAAAGGGCAATACCTGGCGCAATTAAAAATTTGCGACAGTAGAAAATTATTTTTTGAAAAATTTACTATAGAAAAGGCAATCCCTGGCGCAATTAAAATTTGCGACAGTAAAAAATTATTTTTTGAAAAATTTACTGTAGAAAAGGCGTTATTTAATAATTTACTATAGAAAAGGCAATCCCTGGCGCAATTGAAATTTGCGACAGCAAAAAATAATTTTTTGAAAAATTTACTGTAGCAAAGGGCAATCCCTTGCGGATTTGAAACTTGCGACAGTAAAAAAATTATTTTTTTGAAAAATTTACTGTAGAAAAGGCAATCCCTGGCGCAATTAAAACTTGCGACAGCAAAAAAATTATTTTTTGAAAAATTTTACTATACAAAAGGCAATCCCTGGCGCAATTAAAATTTGCGACAGTAAAAAAATTATTTTTTGAAAAATTTACTGTAGAAAAGGGAATCCTTGGCGCAATTAAAATTTGCGACAGTAAAAAATTATTTTTTGAAAAATTTACTGTAGAAAAAGGCAATCCCTGGCGCAATTAAAATTTGCGACAGTAGAAAATTATTTTTTGAAAAATTTACTATAGAAAAAGGCAATCTCTGCCGTAATTAAAATTAGCGACAGTAAAAAAATTATTTTTTGAAAAGTTTACTGTAGAAAAGGCAAACCCTGGCGCATTTAAAATTTTGCGGCAGTAAAAAATTATTTTTTGAAAAATTTACTATAGAAAAGGCAATCCCTGCCGGATTTAAAATTTTCGACAGTAAAAACTTATTTTTTGAAAAATTTACTATAGAAAAGGCAATCCCTGGCGCAATTAACAATTGCGACAGTAAAAAATATTTTTTTTGAAAAATTTACTGTAGAAAAGGCAATCCCTTGCGCAATTAAAATTTGCGACAGTAGAAAAATTATTTTTTGAAAAAATTTACTATAGAAAAGTCAATCCCTGGCGTAATTAAAATTTGCGACAGTAGAAAAATTATTTTTTGAAAAATTTACTATAGAAAAGGCAATCCCTGGCGTAATTAAAATTTGCGACTGTAGAAAATTATTTTTTGAAAAATTTACTGTAGAAAAGGCAATCCCTGCAGTATTTAAAATTTGCGAAAGTATAAAATTAAATTTTGAAAAATTTACTGTAGAAAAGGCAATCCCTGTCGTAATTAAAATTTTTCGACAGTAAAAAAATTATTTTTTGAATAATTTACTGTAGAAAAGGCAATCCCTGGCGTATTTAAAAATTTGCGAGATTAAAAAATTAATTTTTGCAAAATTTACTATAGAAGAGGCAATCCCTGGCGTATTTTAAAATTTGCGACAGTAAAAATTAATTTTTGAAAAAATTTACTATAGAAAAAGGCAATCCCTGGAGTAATTAAAAGTTGCGGCAGTAAAAAATTATTTTTTGGAAAATTTACTGTAGAAAAGGCAATCCCTGGCGCAATTAAAAATTTGCGACATTATAAAAATTATTTTTGAAAAATTTTACTATAGAAAAGGCAATCCCTGACGTAATTCAAATTTGGCGACAGTATAAAATTATTTTTTGCAAAATTTACTATAGAAGAGGCAAATCCCTGGCGCAATTAAAACTTGCGACAGTAAAAAAATTATTTTTTGAAAAATTTACTATAGAAAAAGGCAATCCTTGGCGTAATTAAAATTTGCGACAGTAAAAAATTAATTTGTGAAAAATTTACAAAACAAAGGCAATCCCTGGCGCAATTAAAAATTGCGACAGTAAAAAAATTATTTTTTTGAAAAATTTAATATAGAAGAGGCAATCCCTGGCGTATTTAAAATTTGCGACAGTAAAAAAATTAATTTTTGAAAAATTTACTATAGAAAAAGGCAATCCCTGGCGCAATTAAAATTTGCGACAGTAAAAATTATTTTTTAAAAATTTACTGTAGAAAAGGGCAATCCCTGGGCGTAATTAAAATTTGCGACAGAAAAAAATTAATCTTTGAAAAATTTACTATAGAAAAGGGCAATCCCTGGCGCAATGAAAACTTGCGACAGTAAAAAATTATTTTTATGAAAAATTTACTGTAGAAAAGGCAATCCCTGGCGCAAATTAATATTTGCGACAGTAGAAAATTATTTTTTGAAAAATTTACTATAGAAAAGGGCAATCCCTGGCGCAATTAAATTTTGCGACAGTAAAAAAATTATTTTTTGAAAAATTTTACTGTAGAAAAGGGCGTATTTTAAAATTTGCGACAGTAGAAAATTATTTTTTGAAATATTTACTATAGAAAAGGCAATCCCTGGCGTATTTAAAATTTGCGACAGTAAAAAATTATTTTTTGAAAAATTTACTGTAGAAAAGGCGTATTTAAAATTTGCGACAGTAGAAAATTAATTTTTTGAAAAATTTACTATAGAAAAGGAAAATCCCTGGCGTAATTAAAATTTGCGACAGTAAAAAATTATTTTTTGAAAAATTTACTGTAGAAAAAGGCAATCCCTGGCGGAATTAAAATTTGCGACAGTAAAAAAATTATTTATGGCAAAATTTACTATAGAAAAGGGCAATCCCTGGTGCAATTAAAATTTGCGACAGTAAAAAATTATTTTTTGAAAATTTACTGTAGAAAAGGCAATCCCTGGCGCAATTAAAATTTGCAACAGTAAAAAATTATTTTTTGAATAATTTACTATAAAAAAGGCAAGCCCTGGCGCAATTAAAACTTGCGACAGTAAAAAATTATTTTTTGAATAATTTACTATAGAAAAGGCAATCCCTGGCGCAATTAAAATTTGCGACATTATAAAATTATTTTTTGAAAAAATTACTATAGAAAAGGCAATCCCTGACGTAATTAAAATTTGCGACAGTATAAAATTATTTTTTGCAAAATTTACTATAGAAGAGGCAATCCCTGGCGTATTTAAAATTTGCGACAGTAAAAAATTAATTTTTGAAAAATTTACTATAAAAAGGCAAACCATGGCGTAATTAAAATTTGCGACAGTAGAAAATAATTTTGTGAAAAATTTTCTGTAGAAAAGGCAATCGCTGGCGTATTTAAAATTTGCGACAGTATAAAACTAAATTTTGAAAAATTTACTGTAGAAAAGGCAATCCCTGGCGTAATTAAAATTTTCGACAGTAAAAAATTATTTTTTGAAAAATTTACTATAGAAAAGGCAATCCCTGGCGTAATTAAAATTTCCGACAGTAAAAAATTATTTTTTGAAAAATTTACTATAGAAAAGGCAATCCCTGGCGTAATTAAAATTTGCGACAGTAAAAAATTAATTTGTGAAAAATTTACAAAACAAAGGCAATCCCTGGCGTAATTATAATTTGCGACAGTAAAAAATTAATTTTTGAAAAATTTACTATAGAAAAGGCAATCCCTGGCGCAATTAAAACTTGCGACAGTAAAAAATTATTTTTTGAAAAATTTACTGTAGAAAAGGCAATGCCTGGCACAATTAAAATTTGCGACAGTAAAAAATTATTTTTGGCAAAATTTACTATAGAAAAGGCAATCCCTGGCGCAATTAAAATTTGCGACAGTAAAAAATTATTTTTTGAAAAATTTACTATAGAAAAGGCAATCCTTGGCGTAATTAAAATTTGAGACAGTAAAAAATTAATTTGAGAAAAATTTACAAAACAAAGGCAATCCCTGGCGTAATTAAAATTTGCGTTATTAAAAAATTAATTTTTGAAAAATTTACTATAGAAAAGGCAATCCCTGGCGCAATTGAAACTTGCGACAGTAAAAAATTAATTTTTGAAAAATTTACTATAGAAAAGGCAACCCCTGGCGCAATTAAATTTTGCGACAGTAAAAATTATTTTTTAAAAATTTACTGTAGAAAAGGCAATCCCTGGCGTAATTAAAATTTGCGACAGTAAAAAATTAATTTTTGAAAAATTTACTATAGAAAAGGCAATACCTGGCGCAATTAAAACTTGCGACAGTAAAAAATTATTTTTTGAAAAATTTACTGTAGAAAAGGCAATCCCTGGCGCAATTAAAATTTGCGACAGTAGAAAATTATTTTTTGAAAAATTTACTATAGAAAAGGCAATCCCTGGCGCAATTAAAATTTGCGACAGTAAAAAATTATTTTTGGCAAAATTTACTATAGAAAAGGCAATCCCTGGCGCAATTAAAATTTGCGACAGTAAAAAATTATTTTTGGAAAAATTTACTGTAGAAAAGGCGTATTTATAATTTGCGACAGTAGAAAATTAATTTTTGAAAAATTTACTATAGAAAAGGCAATCCCTGGCGTAATTAAAATTTGCGACAGTAAAAAATTATTTTTTGAAAAATTTACTGTAGAAAAGGCAATCCCTGGCGCAATTAAAATTTGCGACAGTAAAACATTATTTTTGGCAAAATTTACTATAGAAAAGGCAATCCCTGGCGCAATTAAAATTTGCGACAGTAAAAAATTATTTTTGGAAAAATTTACTGTAGAAAAGGCAATCCCTGGCGCAATTAAAATTTGCAACAGTAAAAAATTATTTTTTGAATTATTTACTATAGAAAAGGCAATCCCTGGCGCAATTAAAACTTGCGACAGTAAAAAATTATTTTTTGAATAATTTACTATAGAAAAGGCAATCCCTGGCGCAATTAAAATTTGCGACAGTAAAAATTATTTTTTGAAAAATTAACTGTAGAAAGGGCAACACCTGGCGTAATTAAAATTTGCGATAGTAAAAAATTAATTTTTGAAAAATTTACTATAGAAAAGGCAATCCCTGGCGCAATTAAAACTTGCGACAAAAAAAATTATTTTTTGAAAAATTTACTGTAGAAAAGGCACTCCCTGGCGCAATTAAAATTTGCGACAGTAGAAAATTATTTTTTGAAAAATTTACTATAGAAAAGGCAATCCCTGGCGCAATTAAAATTTGCGACAGTAAAAAATTCTTTTTTGAAAAATTTACTGTAGAAAAGGCGTATTTAAAATTTGCGACAGTAGAAAATTATTTTTTGAAATATTTACTATAGAAAAGGCAATCCCTGGCGTATTTAAAATTTGCGACAGTAAAAAATTATTTTTTGAAAAATTTACTGTAGAAAAGGCGTATTTAAAATTTGCGACAGTAGAAAATTAATTTTTGAAAAATTTACTATAGAAAAGGCAATCCCTGGCGTAATTAAAATTTGCGACAGTAAAAAATTATTTTTTGAAAAATTTACTGTAGAAAAGGCAATCCCTTGCGCAATTAAAATTTGCGACAGTAAAAAAATATTTTTGGCAAAATTTACTATAGAAAAGGCAATCCCTGGCGCAATTAAAATTTGCGACAGTAAAAAATTATTTTTTGCAAAATTTACTGTAGAAAGGCAATCCCTTGCGCAATTAAAATTTGCGACAGTAAAAAATTATTTTTTGAATAAATTACTATAGAAAAGGCAATCCCTGGCGCAATTAAAAATTGCGACAGTAAAAAATTATTTTTTGAATAATTTACTATAGAAAAGGCAATCCCTGGCGCAATTAAAATTTGCGAAATTATAAAATTATTTTTTGAAAAATTTACTATAGAAAAGGCAATCCCTGACATAATTAAAATTTGCGACAGTATAAAATTATTTTTTGCAAAATTTACTATAGAAGAGGCAATCCCTGGCGTATTTAAAATTTGCGACAGTAAACAATTATTTTTTGAAAAATTTACTATAAAAAGGCAATCCATGGCGTAATTAAAATTTGCGACAGTAGAAAATAATTTTTTGAAAAATTTACTGTAGAAAAGGCAATCGCTGGCGTTTTTAAAATTTGCGACAGTATAAAATTAAATTTTGAAAAATTTACTGTAGAAAAGGCAATCCCTGGCGTAATTAAAATTTTCGACAGTAAAAAATTATTTTTTGAAAAATTTACTATAGAAAAGGCAATCCCTGGCGTAATTAAAATTTTCGACAGTAAAAAATTATTTTTTGAAAAATTTACTATAGAAAAGGCAATCCCTGGCGTAATTAAAATTTGCGACAGTAAAAAATTAATTTGTGACAAATTTACAAAACAAAGGCAATCCCTGGCGTAGTTAAAATTTGCGACAGTAAAAAATTAATTTTTGAAAAATTTACTATAGAAAAGGCAATCCCTGGCGCAAATAAAACTTGCGACAGTAAAAAATTATTTTTTGAAAAATTTACAGTAGAAAAGGCAATGCCTGGCGCAATTAAAATTTGCGAAAGTAGAAAATTATTTTTTGAAAAATTTACTATAGAAAAGGCAATCCCTGGCGCAATTAAAATTTGCGACAGCAAAACTTATTTTCTGAAAAATTTACTGTAGAAAAGGCGTATTTAAAAGTTGCGACAGTAGAAAATTATTTTTTGAAATATTTACTATAGAAAAGGCAATCCCTGTCGTATTTAAAATTTGCGACAGTAAAAAATTATTTTTTGAAAAATTTACTGTAGAAAAGGCAATCCCTGGCGTATTTAAAATTTGCAACAGTAAAAAATTAATTTTTGAAAAATTTACTATAGAAAAGGCAATCCCTGGCGCAATTAAAACTTGCGACAGTATAAAATTATTTTTTGAAAAATTTACTGTAGAAAAGGCAATCCCTGGCGCAATTAAAATTTGTGACAGTAGAAAATTATTTTTTGAAAAATTTACTATAGAAAAGGCAATCCCTGGCGCATTTAAAATTTGCGACAGTAAAAAATTATTTTTTGAAAAATTTACTGTAGAAAAGGCAATCCCTGGCGCAATTAAAATTTGCGACAGTAAAAAATTATTTTTTGAAAAATTTACTATAGAAAAGGCAATCCCTGGCGCAATTAAAATTTGCGACAGTAAAAAATTATTTTTTTGAAAAATTTACTATAGAAAAGGCAATCCCTGGCGGATTTAAAATTTTCGACAGTAAAAAATTATTTTTTGAAAAATTTACTATAGAAAAGGGCAATCCCTGGCGTATTTAAAATTTGCGACAGTAAAAAATTAATTTTTGAAAAATTTACTATAGAAAAGGCAATCCCTGGCGCAATTAAAATTTGCGACAGTAAAAAATTATTTTTTGAAAAATTTACCGTAAAAAAAAGCAATCCCTGGCGCAATTAAAATTTGCGACAGTAACAAATTAATTTTTGAAAAATTTACTATAGAAAAGGCAATCCCTGGCGCAATTAAAATTTGCGACAGTAAAACATTATTTTTGGCAAAATTTACTACAGAAAAGGCAATCCCTGGCGCAATTAAAATTTGCGACAGTAAAAAATTATTTTTGGAAAAATTTACTGTAGAAAAGGCAATCCCTGGCGCAATTAAAATTTGCAACAGTAAAAAATTATTTTTTGAATAATTTACTATAGAAAAGGCAATCCCTGGCGCAATTAAAATTTGCGACAGTAACAAATTAATTTTTGAAAAATTTACTATAGAAAAGGCAATCTCTGGCGAAATTAAAATTTTCGACAGTAAAAAATTATTTTTTGAGTAATTTACTATAGAAAAGGCAATCCCTGGTGCAATTAAAACTTGCGACAGAAAAAAATTATTTTTGAAAAATTTACTATAGAAAAGGCAATCCCTGGCGTATTTAAAATTTGCGACAGTAAAAAATTATTTTTTGAAAAATTTACTGTACAAAGGGCAATCCCTGGCGTAGTTAAAATTTTCGACAGTAAAAAATTATTTTTTGAAAAATTTACTATAGAAGAGGCGTATTTAAAATTTGCGACAGTAGAAAATTATTTTTTGAAACATTTACTATAGAAAAGGCAATAACTGGCGTATTTAAAATTTGCGACAGTAAAAAAATATTTTTTGAAAAATTCACTGTAGAAAAGGCAGTCCCTGGCGCAGTTATAATTTGCGACAGTAAAAAATTATTTTTTGAAAAATTTACTATAGAAAAGGCAATCCCTCGCGCAATTAAAATTTGCGACAATAAAAAATTGTTTTTTGAAAAATTTACTATAGAAAAGGAAATCCCTGGCGGATTTAAAATTTTCGACAGTAAAAAAATATTTTTTGAAAAATTTAGTATAGAAAAGGCAATCCCTGGCGTATTTAAAATTTGCGACAGTAAAAAATTACTTTTTGAAAAATATACTATAGAAAAGCCAATCCCTGGCGTAACTAAAATTTGCGACAATAAAAAATTGTTTTTTGAAAAATTTACTATAGAAAAGGAAATCCCTGGCGGATTTAAAATTTTCGACAGTAAAGAAATATTTTTTGAAAAATTTAGTATAGAAAAGGCAATCCCTGGCGTATTTAAAATTTGCGACAGTAAAAAATTACTTTTTGAAAAATATACTATAGAAAAGCCAATCCCTGGCGTAACTAAAATTTGCGACAGTAAAAAATTAATTTTTGAAATATTTACTATAGAAGGGGCAATCCCTGGCGTATTTAAAATTTGCGACAGTAAAATATTAATTTTTGAAAAATTTACTATAGAAGAGGCAATCCCTGGCGTATTTAAAATTTGCGACAGTAAAAAGTTATTTTTTGAAAAATTTACTATAGAAAAGGCAATCCCTGGCGTAATTAAAACTTGCGACAGTAAAAAAATTACTGTAGAAAAGGCAATCCCTGGCGCAATTAAAATTTGCGACAGTAAAAAATTAGTTTTTGAAAAATTTACTATGGAAAAGGCAATCAATGGCGTAAATAAAATTTGCGACAGTAAAAAATTAATTTTTGAAAAATTTACTATAGAAAAGGAAATCCCTGGTGTATTTAAAATTTGCGACAGTAAAAAATTATTTTTTGAAAAATTTACTATAGAAAAGGCAATCCCTGGCGTAATTAAAATTTGCGACAGTAAAAAATTAATTTTTGAAAAATTTACTATAGAAAAGGCAATCCCTGTCGCAAATTTTAAATACACCAGGGATTTCCTTTTCTATAGTAAATTTTTCAAAAATTAATTTTTTACTGTCGCAAATTTTATTTACGCTATTGATTGCCTTTTCCATAGTAAATTTTTCAAAAACTAATTTTTTACTGTCGCAAATTTTAATTGCGCTAGGGATTGCCTTTTCTACAGTAAATTTTTTACTGTCGCAAGTTTTAATTACGCCAGGGATTGCCTTTTCTGAAAAATTTACTATAGAAGAGGCAATCCATGGCGTATTTAAAATTTGCGACAGTAAAAAATTATTTTTTGAAAAATTTACTATAGAAAAGGCAATCCCTGGCGTATTTAAAATTTGCGACAGTATAAAATTATTTTTTGAAAAATTTACTGTTGAAAAGGCAATCCCTGGCGCAATTAAAATTTGCGACAGTAGAAAATTATTTTTTGAAAAATTTACTATAGATGAGGCAATCCCTGGCGTATTTAAAATTTGCGAAAGTGAAAAATTATTTTTTGAATAATTTACTATAGAAAAGGCAATCCCTGGCGTAATTGAAATTTGCGACAGTAAAAAATTAATTTTTGAAAAATTTACTATAGAAAAGGCAATCCCTGGCGCAATTAAAATTTGCGACAGTAAAAAATTATTTTTTGAAAAATTTACTATGGAAAAGGCAATCCCGGGAGTAATTAAAATTTTCGACAGTAAAAAATTATTTTTTGAATAATTTACTATAGAAAAGGCAATCCCTGGCGCAATTAAAATTTGCGACAGTAAAAAATTATTTTTTGAAAAATTTACTGTAGAAAAGGCAATCCCAGGCGCAATTAAAATTTGCGACAGTAAAAAAAATTTTTTTGCAAAATTTACTATAGAAAAGGCAATCCCTGGCGTAATTAAAATTTCCGACAGTAAAAAATTAATTTTTGAAAAATTTACTATAGAAAAGGCAATCCCTGGCGCAATTAAAACTTGCGACAGTAAAAAATTATTTTTTGAAAAATTTACTGTAGAAAAGGCAATCCCTGGCGCAATTAAAATTTGCGACAGTAGAAAATTATTTTTTGAAAAATTTACTGTAGAAAAGGCAATCCCCGGCGAAATTAAATTTTGCGACAGTAAAAAATTATTTTTTGAAAAATTTACAGTAGAAAAGGCGTGTTTAAAATTTGCGACAGTAGAACATTATTTTTTGAAATATTTACTATAGAAAAGGCAATCCCTGGCGTATTTAAAATTTGCGACAGAAAAAATTTATTTTTTGAAAAATTTATTGTAGAAAAGGCAATCCCTGGCGCAATTAAAATTTGCGACAGTAAAAAATTAATTTTTGAAAAATTTACTATAGAAAAGGCAATCCATGGCGTATTTAAAATTTGCGACAGTAAAAAATTATTTTTTGAAAAATTTACTATAGAAAAGGCAATCCCTGGCGTATTTAAAATTTGCGACAGTATAAAATTATTTTTTGAAAAATTTACTGTTGAAAAGGCAATCCCTGGCGCAATTAAAATTTGCGACAGTAGAAAATTATTTTTTGAAAAATTTACTATAGATGAGGCAATCCCTGGCGTATTTAAAATTTGCGAAAGTGAAAAATTATTTTTTTGAATAATTTACTATAGAAAAGGCAATCCCTGGCGTAATTGAAATTTGCGACAGTAAAAAATTAATTTTTGAAAAATTTACTTTAGAAAAGGCAATCCCTGGCGCAATTAAAATTTGCGACAGTAAAAAATTATTTTTTGAAAAATTTACTATGGAAAAGGCAATCCCTGGCGCAATTAAAATTTGTGACAGTAGAAAATTATTTTTTGAAAAATTTACTATAGAAAAGGCAATCCCTGGCGCAATTAAAATTTACAACAGTAAAAAATTATTTTTTGAAAAATTTACTGTAGAAAAGGCAATCCCTGGCGCAATTAAAATTTGCGACAGTAAAAAATTATTTTTTGAAAAAATTACTATAGAAATGGCAATCCCTGGCGCAATTAAAATTTGCGACAGTAAAAAATTATTTTTTGAAAAATTTACTATAGAAAAGGCAATCCCTGGCGTAATTAAAATTTGCGACAGTAAAAAATTAATTTTTGAAAAATTTACTATAGAAGAGGCAATCCCTGGCGTAATTAAAATTTGCGACAGTAAAAAATTAATTTTTGAAAAATTTACTATAGAAAAGGCAATCCCTGGCGTAATTAAAATTTGCGACAGTAAAAAATTATTTTTTGAAAAATTTACTGTAGAAAAGGCAATCCCTGGCGCCATTAAAATTTGCGACAGTAAAAAATTAATTTTTGAAAAATTTACTATAGAAAAGGCGATCCCTGGCGTAATTAAAATTTGCGACAGTAAAAAATTAATTTTTGAAAAATTTACTATAGAAAAGGCAATCCCTGGCGTAATTAAAATTTGCAACAGTAAAAAATTCATTTTTGAAAAATTTACTATAGAAGAGGCAATTCCTGGCGTATTTAAAATTTGCGACAGTAAAAAATTAATTTTTGAAAAATTTACTATAGAAGAGGCAATCCCTGGCGTATTTAAAATTTGCGACAGTAAAAAAATAATTTTTGAAAAATTTACTATAGAAGAGGCAATCCCTGGCGTATTTAAAATTTGCGACAGTAAAAAATTATTTTATGAAAAATTTACTATAGAAAAGGCAATCCCTGGCGCAATTAAAACTTGCGACAGTAAAAAATTATTTTTTGAAAAATTTACTATAGAAAAGGCAATCCCTGGCGTAATTAAAATTTGCGACAGTAAAAAATTAATTTTTGAAAAATTTACTATAGAAAAGGCAATCCCTGGCGTAATTAAAATTTTCGACAGTAAAAATTATTTTTTGAAAAATTTACTATAGAAAAGGCAATCCCTGGCGTAATTTAAATTTGGGACAGTAAAAAATTAAGTTGTGAAAAATTTACTATAGCAAAGGCAATCCCTGGCGCAATTGAAACTTGCGACAGTAAAAAATTATTTTTTGAAAAATTTACTGTAGAAAAGGCAATCCCTGGCGCAATTAAAATTTGCGACAGTAAAAAATTAATATTTGAAAAATTTACTATAGAAAAAGCAATCTCTGGCGTAATTAAAATTTTCGACAGTAAAAAATTATTTTTTGAGTAATTTACTATAGAAAAGGCAATCCCTGGCGCAATTAAAACTTGCGACAGTAAAAAATTATTTTTTGAAAAATTTACTATAGAAAAGGCAATCCCTGGCGTATTTAAAATTTGCGACAGTAAAAAACTATTTTTTGAAAAATTTACTGTAGAAAAGGCAATACCTGGCGTAATTAAAATTTGCGACAGCAAAAAATTAATTTGTGAAAAATTTACTGTAGAAAAGGCAATCCCTGGCGTAATTAAAATTTGCGACAACAAAAAATTAATTTGTGAAAAATTTACTATATAAAAGGCAATCCCTGGCGTAATTAAAATTTGCGACAGTTGAAAATTATTTTTTGAAAAATTTACTATAGGAAATGCAATCCCTGGCGTATTTAAAATTTTCGACAGTAAAAAATTATTTTTTGAAAAATTTACTATAGAAAAGGCGTATTTAAAATTTGCGACAGTAGAAAATTATTTTTTGAAACATTTACTTTAGAAAAGGCAATCCCTGGCGTATTTAAAATTTGCGACAGTAAAAAAATATTTTTTGAAAAATTTACTGTAGAAAAGGCAATCCCTGGCCTATTTAAAATTTGCGACAGTAAAAAATTAATTTTTGAAAAATTTACTATAGAAAAGGCAATCCCTGGCGCAATTAAAACTTGCGACAGTAAAACATTATTTTTTGAAAAATTTACTGTAGAAAAGGCAATCCCTGGCGCAATTAAAATTTGCGACAGTAGAAAAATAATTTTTGAAAAATTTACTGTAGAAAAGGCAATCCCCGGCGAAATTAAATTTTGCCACAGTAAAAAATTATTTTTTGAAAAATTTACAGTAGAAAAGGCGTGTTTAAAATTTGCGACAGTAGAACATTATTTTTTGAAATATTTACTATAGAAAAGGCAATCCCTGGCGTATTTAAAATTTGCGACAGTAAAAATTTATTTTTTGAAAAATTTATTGTAGAAAAGGCAATCCCTGGCGCAATTAAAATTTGCGACAGTAAAAAATTAATTTTTGAAAAATTTACTATAGAAAAGGCAATCCATGGCGTATTTAAAATTTGCGACAGTAAAAAATTATTTTTTGAAAAATTTACTATAGAAAAGGCAATCCCTGGCGTATTTAAAATTTGCGACAGTATAAAATTATTTTTTGAAAAATTTACTGTTGAAAAGGCAATCCCTGGCGCAATTAAAATTTGCGACAGTAGAAAATTATTTTTTGAAAAATTTACTATAGATGAGGCAATCCCTGGCGTATTTAAAATTTGCGAAAGTGAAAAATTATTTTTTGAATAATTTACTATAGAAAAGGCAATCCCTGGCGTAATTGAAATTTGCGACAGTAAAAAATTAATTTTTGAAAAATTTACTATAGAAAAGGCAATCCCTGTCGCAAATTTTAAATACACCAGGGATTTCCTTTTCTATAGTAAATTTTTCAAAAATTAATTTTTTACTGTCGCAAATTTTATTTACGCTATTGATTGCCTTTTCCATAGTAAATTTTTCAAAAACTAATTTTTTACTGTCGCAAATTTTAATTGCGCTAGGGATTGCCTTTTCTACAGTAAATTTTTTACTGTCGCAAGTTTTAATTACGCCAGGGATTGCCTTTTCTGAAAAATTTACTATAGAAGAGGCAATCCATGGCGTATTTAAAATTTGCGACAGTAAAAAATTATTTTTTGAAAAATTTACTATAGAAAAGGCAATCCCTGGCGTATTTAAAATTTGCGACAGTATAAAATTATTTTTTGAAAAATTTACTGTTGAAAAGGCAATCCCTGGCGCAATTAAAATTTGCGACAGTAGAAAATTATTTTTTGAAAAATTTACTATAGATGAGGCAATCCCTGGCGTATTTAAAATTTGCGAAAGTGAAAAATTATTTTTTGAATAATTTACTATAGAAAAGGCAATCCCTGGCGTAATTGAAATTTGCGACAGTAAAAAATTAATTTTTGAAAAATTTACTATAGAAAAGGCAATCCCTGGCGCAATTAAAATTTGCGACAGTAAAAAATTATTTTTTGAAAAATTTACTATGGAAAAGGCAATCCCGGGAGTAATTAAAATTTTCGACAGTAAAAAATTATTTTTTGAATAATTTACTATAGAAAAGGCAATCCCTGGCGCAATTAAAATTTGCGACAGTAAAAAATTATTTTTTGAAAAATTTACTGTAGAAAAGGCAATCCCAGGCGCAATTAAAATTTGCGACAGTAAAAAAAATTTTTTTGCAAAATTTACTATAGAAAAGGCAATCCCTGGCGTAATTAAAATTTCCGACAGTAAAAAATTAATTTTTGAAAAATTTACTATAGAAAAGGCAATCCCTGGCGCAATTAAAACTTGCGACAGTAAAAAATTATTTTTTGAAAAATTTACTGTAGAAAAGGCAATCCCTGGCGCAATTAAAATTTGCGACAGTAGAAAATTATTTTTTGAAAAATTTACTGTAGAAAAGGCAATCCCCGGCGAAATTAAATTTTGCGACAGTAAAAAATTATTTTTTGAAAAATTTACAGTAGAAAAGGCGTGTTTAAAATTTGCGACAGTAGAACATTATTTTTTGAAATATTTACTATAGAAAAGGCAATCCCTGGCGTATTTAAAATTTGCGACAGTAAAAATTTATTTTTTGAAAAATTTATTGTAGAAAAGGCAATCCCTGGCGCAATTAAAATTTGCGACAGTAAAAAATTAATTTTTGAAAAATTTACTATAGAAAAGGCAATCCATGGCGTATTTAAAATTTGCGACAGTAAAAAATTATTTTTTGAAAAATTTACTATAGAAAAGGCAATCCCTGGCGTATTTAAAATTTGCGACAGTATAAAATTATTTTTTGAAAAATTTACTGTTGAAAAGGCAATCCCTGGCGCAATTAAAATTTGCGACAGTAGAAAATTATTTTTTGAAAAATTTACTATAGATGAGGCAATCCCTGGCGTATTTAAAATTTGCGAAAGTGAAAAATTATTTTTTGAATAATTTACTATAGAAAAGGCAATCCCTGGCGTAATTGAAATTTGCGACAGTAAAAAATTAATTTTTGAAAAATTTACTTTAGAAAAGGCAATCCCTGGCGCAATTAAAATTTGCGACAGTAAAAAATTATTTTTTGAAAAATTTACTATGGAAAAGGCAATCCCTGGCGCAATTAAAATTTGTGACAGTAGAAAATTATTTTTTGAAAAATTTACTATAGAAAAGGCAATCCCTGGCGCAATTAAAATTTACAACAGTAAAAAATTATTTTTTGAAAAATTTACTGTAGAAAAGGCAATCCCTGGCGCAATTAAAATTTGCGACAGTAAAAAATTATTTTTTGAAAAAATTACTATAGAAATGGCAATCCCTGGCGCAATTAAAATTTGCGACAGTAAAAAATTATTTTTTGAAAAATTTACTATAGAAAAGGCAATCCCTGGCGTAATTAAAATTTGCGACAGTAAAAAATTAATTTTTGAAAAATTTACTATAGAAGAGGCAATCCCTGGCGTAATTAAAATTTGCGACAGTAAAAAATTAATTTTTGAAAAATTTACTATAGAAAAGGCAATCCCTGGCGTAATTAAAATTTGCGACAGTAAAAAATTATTTTTTGAAAAATTTACTGTAGAAAAGGCAATCCCTGGCGCCATTAAAATTTGCGACAGTAAAAAATTAATTTTTGAAAAATTTACTATAGAAAAGGCGATCCCTGGCGTAATTAAAATTTGCGACAGTAAAAAATTAATTTTTGAAAAATTTACTATAGAAAAGGCAATCCCTGGCGTAATTAAAATTTGCAACAGTAAAAAATTATTTTTTGAAAAATTTACTATAGAAAAGGAAATCCCTGGCGGATTTAAAATTTTCGACAGTAAAAAAATATTTTTTGAAAAATTTACTATAGAAAATGCAATCCCTGGCGTATTTAAAATTTGCGACAGTAAAAAAATAGTTTTTGAAAAATTTACCATAGAAAAGGCAATCCCTGGCGTAATTAAAATTTGCGACAGTAAAAAAATAATTTTTGAAAAATTTACTATAGAAGAGGCAATCCCTGGCGTATTTAAAATTTGCGACAGTAAAAAATTAATTTTTGAAAAATTTGCTATAGAAGAGGCAATCCCTGGCGTATTTAAAATTTGCGACAGTAAAAAGTAATTTTTTGAAAAATTTACTATAGAAAAGGCAATCCCTGGCGCAATTAAAACTTGCGACAGTAAAAAATTATTTTTTGAAAAATTTACTATAGAAAAGGCAATCCCTGGCGTAATTAAAATTTGCGACAGTAAAAAATTAATTTTTGAAAAATTTACTATAGAAAAGGCAATCCCTGGCGTAATTAAAATTTTCGACAGTAAAAATTATTTTTTGAAAAATTTACTATAGAAAAGGCAATCCCTGGCGTAATTTAAATTTGGGACAGTAAAAAATTAAGTTGTGAAAAATTTACTATAGCAAAGGCAATCCCTGGCGCAATTGAAACTTGCGACAGTAAAAAATTATTTTTTGAAAAATTTACTGTAGAAAAGGCAATCCCTGGCGCAATTAAAATTTGCGACAGTAAAAAATTAATTTTTGAAAAATTTACTATAGAAAAAGCAATCTCTGGCGTAATTAAAATTTTCGACAGTAAAAAATTATTTTTTGAGTAATTTACTATAGAAAAGGCAATCCCTGGCGCAATTAAAACTTGCGACAGTAAAAAATTATTTTTTGAAAAATTTACTATAGAAAAGGCAATCCCTGGCGTATTTAAAATTTGCGACAGTAAAAAATTATTTTTTGAAAAATTTACTGTAGAAAAGGCAATACCTGGCGTAATTAAAATTTGCGACAGCAAAAAATTAATTTGTGAAAAATTTACTGTAGAAAAGGCAATCCCTGGCGTAATTAAAATTTGCGACAACAAAAAATTAATTTGTGAAAAATTTACTATATAAAAGGCAATCCCTGGCGTAATTAAAATTTGCGACAGTTGAAAATTATTTTTTGAAAAATTTACTATAGGAAATGCAATCCCTGGCGTATTTAAATTTTTCGACAGTAAAAAATTATTTTTTGAAAAATTTACTATAGAAAAGGCGTATTTAAAATTTGCGACAGTAGAAAATTATTTTTTGAAACATTTACTTTAGAAAAGGCAATCCCTGGCGTATTTAAAATTTGCGACAGTAAAAAAATATTTTTTGAAAAATTTACTGTAGAAAAGGCAATCCCTGGCGTATTTAAAATTTGCGACAGTAAAAAATTAATTTTTGAAAAATTTACTATAGAAAAGGCAATCCCTGGCGCAATTAAAACTTGCGACAGTAAAACATTATTTTTTGAAAAATTTACTGTAGAAAAGGCAATCCCTGGCGCAATTAAAATTTGCGACAGTAGAAAAATAATTTTTGAAAGATTTACTATAGAAAAGTCAATCCCTAGAGCAATTAAAATTTGCGACAGTAAAAAAATTAATTTTTGAAAAATTTACTATAGAAAAGGCAATCTCTGGCGTAATTAAAATTTTCGACAGTAAAAAACTATTTTTTGAGTAATTTACTATAGAAAAGGCAATCCCTGGCGCAATTAAAACTTGCGACAGTAAAAAACTATTTTTTGAAAAATTTACTATAGAAAAGGCAATCCCTGGCGTATTTAAAATTTGCGACAGTAAAAAATTATTTTTTGAAAAATTTACTGTAGAAAAGGCAATACCTGGTGTAATTAAAATTGCGATAGCAAAAAATTAATTTGTGAAAAATTTACTGTAGAAATGGCAATCCCTGTCGTAATTAAAATTTGCGACAACAAAAAATTAATTTGTGAAAAATTTACTATAGAAAAGGCAATCCCTGGCGTAATTAAAATTTGCGACAGTAGAAAATTATTTTTTGAAAAATTTACTATAGAAAAGGCAATCCCTGGCGTATTTAAAATTTTCGACAGTAAAAAATTATTTTTTGAAAAATTTACTATAAAAAGGCGTATTTAAAATTTGCGACAGTAGAAAATTATTTATTGAAACATTTACTATAGAAAAGGCAATCCCTGGCGTATTTAAAATTTGCGACAGCAGAAAAATATTTTTTGAAAAATTTACTGTAGAAAAGGCAATCCCTGGCGTATTTAAAATTTGCGACAGTAAAAAATTAATTTTTGAAAAATTTACTATAGAAAAGGCAATCCCTGGCGCAATTAAAACTTGCGACAGTAAAACATTATTTTTTGAAAATTTACTGTAGAGAAGGCAATCCCTGGCGCAGTTAAAATTTGCGACAGTAAAAATTATTTTTTGAAAAGTTTACTATAGAAAAGGCAATCCCTGGCGTATTTAAAATTTGCGACAGTAAAAAATTAGTTTTTGAAAAATTTACTGTAGCAAAGGCAATCCCTGGCGAAATTAAAATTTGCGACAGTAGAAAATTATTTTTTGAAAAATTTACTATAGAAAAGGCAATCCCTGGAGCAATTAAAATTTGCGACAGTAAAAAATTATTTTTCGAAAAATTTACTGTAGAGAAGGCAATCCCTGGCGCAGATAAAATTTGCGACAGTAAAAATTATTTTTTGAAAAGTTTACTATAGAAAAGGCAATCCCTCGCCCAATTAAAATTTGCGACAGTAAAAAATTATTTTTTGAAAAATTTACTATAGAAAAGGAAATCCCTGGCGGATTTAAAATTTTCGACAGTAAAAAAATATTTTTTGAAAAATTTACTATTGAAAATGCAATCCCTGGCGTATTTAAAATTTGCGACAGTAAAAAAATAGTTTTTGAAAAATTTACCATAGAAAAGGCAATCCCTGGCGTAATTAAAATTTGCGACAGTAAAAAAATAATTTTTGAAAAATTTACTATAGAAGAGGCAATCCCTGGCGTATTTAAAATTTGCGACAGTAAAAAATTAATTTTTGAAAAATTTGCTATAGAAGAGGCAATCCCTGGCGTATTTAAAATTTGCGACAGTAAAAAGTAATTTTTAGAAAAATTTACTATAGAAAAGGCAATCCCTGGCGTAATTAAAACTTGCGACAGTAAAAAATTTACTGTAGAAGTGGCAATCCCTGGCGCAATTAAAATTTGCGACAGTAAAAAATTAGTTTTTGAAAAATTTACTAAATTTACTATGGAAAAGGCAATCAATGGCGTAATTAAAATTTGCGACAGTAAAAAATTAATTTTTGAAAAATTTACTATAGAAAAGGCAATCCCTGGCGTATTTAAAATTTGTGACAGTAAAAAATTATTTTTTGAAAAATTTACTATAGAAAAGGCAATCCCTGGCGTAATTAAAATTTGCGACAGTAAAAAATTAATTTTTGAAAAATTTACTATAGAAGAGACAATCCCTGTCGTATTTAAAATTTGCGACAGTAAAAAATTATTTTTTGAATAATTTACTATAGAAAAGGCAATCCCTGGCGTAATTAAAATTTGCGACAGTAAAAAATTTATTTTTGAAAAATTTACTATAGAAAAGGCAATCCCTGGCGCAATTAAAATTGGAGACAGCAAAAAATTATTTTTTGAAAAATTTACTATAAAAAAGGCAATCCCGGGCGTAATTAAAATTTTCGACAGTTAAAAATTATTTTTTGTATAATTTACTATAGAAAAGGCAATCCCTGGCGCAATTAAAATTTGCGACAGTAAAAAATTATATTTTGAAAAATTTACTGTAGAAAAGGCAATCCCCGGGCGCAATTAAAATTTGCGACAGTAAAAAATTATTTTTTGCAAAATTTACTATAGAAAAGGCAATCCCTGGCGTAATTAAAATTTGCGACAGTAAAAAATTAATTTTTGAAAAATTTACTATAGAAAAGGCAATCCCTGGCGCAATTAAAACTTGCGACAGTAAAAAATTATTTTTTGAAAAATTTACTGTAGAAAAGGCGTATTTAAAATTTGCGACAGTAGAAAATTATTTTTTGAAATATTTACTATAGAAAAGGCAATCCCTGGCGTATTTAAAATTTGCGACAGTAAAAAAATATTTTTTGAAAAATTTACTGTAGAAGAGGCAATCCCTGGCGTATTTAAAATTTGCTACAGTAGAAAATTATTTTTTGAAATATTTACTATAGAAAAGGCAATCCCTGGCGTATTTAAAATTTGCGACAGTAAAAAATTATTTTTTGAAAAATTTACTGTAGAAAAGGCAATCCCTGGCGTAATTAAAATTTTCGACAGTAAAAAATTAATTTTTGAAACATTTACTGTAGAAAATGCAATCCCTGGCGCAATTAAAATTTGCGACAGTAAAAAATTTTTTTTTTGCAAAATTTACTATAGAAAAGGCAATCCCTGGCGTAATTAAAATTTTCGACAGTAAAAAATTAATTTTTGAAAAATTTACTGTAGAAAAGGTAATCCCTGGCGCAATTAAAATTTGCGACAGTAAAAAATTATTTTTTGAAAAATTTACTGTAGAAAAGGCGTATTTAAAATCTGCGACATTAGAAAATTATTTTTTGAAATATTTACTATAGAAAAGGCAATCCCTGGCGTATTTAAAATTTGCGACAGTAAAAATATTATTTTTTGAAAAATTTACTGTAGAAAAGGCAACCCTTGGCGTATTTAAAATTTGCGACAGTAAAAAATTAATTTTTGAAAAATTTACTATAGAAAAGGCAATCCCTGGCGCAATTAAGTCTTCCGACAGTAAAAAATTATTTTTTGAAAAATTTACTGTAGAAAAGGCAATCCCTGGCGTATTTAAAATTTGCGACAGTGAAAAATAATTTTTTGAAAAATTTACTGTAGAAAAGGCAATCCCTGGCGTAATTAAAATTTGCGACAGCAAAAAATTAATTTGTGAAAAATTTACTGTAGAAAAGGAAATCCCTGGCGTAGTTAAAATTTGCGACAACAAAAAATTAATTTGTGAAAAATTTACTATAGAAAAGGCAATCCCTGGCGTATTTAAAATTTGCGACAGTAAAAAATTATTTTTTGAAAAATTTACTATAGAAAAGGCAATCCCTTGCGCAATTAAAATTTGCGACAGTAAAAAATTATTTTTTGAAAAATTTACTATAGGAAAGGCAATCCCTGGCGGATTTAAAATTTTCGACGGTAAAAAATTATTTTTTGAAAAATTTACTATAGAAAATGCAATCCCTGGCGTATTTAAAATTTGCGACAGTAAAAAATTATTTTTTGAAAAATTTACTATAGAAAAGGCAATCCCTGGCGTAATTAAAATTTTCGACAGTAAAAAATTAATTTTTGAAAAATTTACTGTAGAAAAGGCAATCCCTGGCGCTACTAAAATTTGCGACAGTAAAAAATTTTTTTTTGCAAAATTTACTATAGAAAAGGCAATCCCTGGCGTATTTAAAATTTGCGACAGTAAAAAATTATTTTTTGAAAAATTTACTATAGAAAAGGCAATCCCTGGCTTAATTAAAATTTTCGACAGTAAAAAATTAATTTGTGAAAAATTTATTGTAGAAAAGGCAATCCCTGGCGCAATTAAAATTTGCGACAGTAAAAATTTTTTTTTTTGCAAAATTTACTATAGAAAAGGCAATCCCTGGCGTAATTAAAATTTTCGACAGTAAAAAATTAATTTTTGAAAAATTTACTGTAGAAAAGGCGTATTTAAAATTTGCGACAGTAGAAAATTATTTTTTGAAATATTTACTATAGAAAAGGCAATCCCTGGCGTATTTAAAATTTGCGACAGTAAAAAATTATTTTTTGAAAAATTTACTGTAGAAAAGGCAATCCCTGGCGTATTTAAAATTTGCGACAGTAAAAAATTAATTTTTGAAAAATTTACTATAGAAAAGGCAATCCCTGGCGCAATTAAATCTTGCGACAGTAAAACATTATTTTTTGAAAAATTTACTGAAGAAAAGGTAATCCCTGGCGCAATTAAAATTTGCGACAGTAGAAAATTATTTTTTGAAAAATTTACTATAGAAAAGGCAATCCCTGGAGCAATTACAATTTGCGACAGTAAAAAATAATTTTTCGAAAAATTTACTGTAGAGTAGGCAATCCCTGGCGCAGTTAAAATTTGCGACAGTAAAAAATTATTTTTTGAAAAGTTTACTATAGAAAAGGCAATCCCTCGCGCAATTAAAATTTGCGACAGTAAAAAATTATTTTTTGAAAAATTTACTATAGAAAAGGAAATCCATGGCGGATTTAAAATTTTCGACAGTAAAAAAATATTTTTTGAAAAATTTACTATAGAAAAGGCAATCCCTGACGTATTTAAAATTTGCGACAGTAAAAAATTAGTTTTTGAAAAATTTACTATAGAAAAGGCAATCCCTGGCGTAATTAAAATTTGCGACAGTAAAAAATTAATTTTTGAAACATTTACTATAGAAGAGGCAATCCCTGGCGTATTTAAAATTTGCGACAGCAAAAAATTAATTTTTGAAAAATTTTCTATAGAAGAGGCAATCCCTGGCGTATTTAAAATTTGCGACAGTAAAAAGTTATTTTTTGAAAAATTTACTATAGAAAAGGCAATCCCTGGCGTAATTAAAACTTGCGACAGTAAAAAATTTACTGTAGAAGAGGCAATCCCTGGCGCAATTAAAATTTGCGACAGTAAAAAATTAGTTTTTGAAAAATTTACTATGGAAAAGCAATCAATGGCGTAATTAAAATTTGCGACAGTAAAAAATTAATTTTTGAAAAATTTACTATAGAAAAGCAATCCCTGGCGTATTTAAAATTTGTGACAGTAAAAAATTATTTTTTGAAAAATTTACTGTAGAAAAGGCAATCCCCGGCGAAATTAAATTTTGCGACAGTAAAAAATTATTTTTTGAAAAATTTACAGTAGAAAAGGCGTGTTTAAAATTTGCGACAGTAGAACATTATTTTTTGAAATATTTACTATAGAAAAGGCAATCCCTGGCGTATTTAAAATTTGCGACAGTAAAAAATTATTTTTTGAAAAATTTATTGTAGAAAAGGCAATCCCTGGCGCAATTAAAATTTGCGACAGTAAAAAATTAATTTTTGAAAAATTTACTATAGAAAAGGCAATCCATGGCGTATTTAAAATTTGCGACAGTAAAAAATTATTTTTTGAAAAATTTACTATAGAAAAGGCAATCCCTGGCGTATTTAAAATTTGCGACAGTATAAAATTATTTTTTGAAAAATTTACTGTTGAAAAGGCAATCCCTGGCGCAATTAAAATTTGCGACAGTAGAAAATTATTTTTTGAAAAATTTACTATAGATGAGGCAATCCCTGGCGTATTTAAAATTTGCGAAAGTGAAAAATTATTTTTTGAATAATTTACTATAGAAAAGGCAATCCCTGGCGTAATTGAAATTTGCGACAGTAAAAAATTAATTTTTGAAAAATTTACTTTAGAAAAGGCAATCCCTGGCGCAATTAAAATTTGCGACAGTAAAAAATTATTTTTTGAAAAATTTACTATGGAAAAGGCAATCCCTGGCGCAATTAAAATTTGTGACAGTAGAAAATTATTTTTTGAAAAATTTACTATAGAAAAGGCAATCCCTGGCGCAATTAAAATTTACAACAGTAAAAAATTATTTTTTGAAAAATTTACTGTAGAAAAGGCAATCCCTGGCGCAATTAAAATTTGCGACAGTAAAAAATTATTTTTTGAAAAAATTACTATAGAAATGGCAATCCCTGGCGCAATTAAAATTTGCGACAGTAAAAAATTATTTTTTGAAAAATTTACTATAGAAAAGGCAATCCCTGGCGTAATTAAAATTTGCGACAGTAAAAAATTAATTTTTGAAAAATTTACTATAGAAGAGGCAATCCCTGGCGTAATTAAAATTTGCGACAGTAAAAAATTAATTTTTGAAAAATTTACTATAGAAAAGGCAATCCCTGGCGTAATTAAAATTTGCGACAGTAAAAAATTATTTTTTGAAAAATTTACTGTAGAAAAGGCAATCCCTGGCGCCATTAAAATTTGCGACAGTAAAAAATTAATTTTTGAAAAATTTACTATAGAAAAGGCAATCCCTGGCGTAATTAAAATTTGCGACAGTAAAAAATTAATTTTGAAAAATTTACTATAGAAAAGGCAATACCTGGCGTAATTAAAATTTTCGACAGTAAAAAATTATTTTTTGAAAAATTTACTATAGAAAAGGCAATCCCTGGCGTAATTAAAATTTGCAACAGTAAAAAATTAATTTTTGAAAAATTTACTATAGAAGAGGCAATTCCTGGCGTATTTAAAATTTGCGACAGTAAAAAATTAATTTTTGAAAAATTTACTATAGAAGAGGCAATCCCTGGCGTATTTAAAATTTGCGACAGTAAAAAAATAATTTTTGAAAATTTACTATAGAAGAGGCAATCCCTGGCGTATTTAAAATTTGCGACAGTAAAAAATTATTTTATGAAAAATTTACTATAGAAAAGGCAATCCCTGGCGCAATTAAAACTTGCGACAGTAAAAAATTATTTTTTGAAAAATTTACTATAGAAAAGGCAATCCCTGGCGTAATTAAAATTTGCGACAGTAAAAAATTAATTTTTGAAAAATTTACTATAGAAAAGGCAATCCCTGGCGTAATTAAAATTTTCGACAGTAAAAATTATTTTTTGAAAAATTTACTATAGAAAAGGCAATCCCTGGCGTAATTTAAATTTGGGACAGTAAAAATTAAGTTGTGAAAAATTTACTATAGCAAAGGCAATCCCTGGCGCAATTAAAACTTGCGACAGTAAAAAATTATTTTTTGAAAAATTTACTGTAGAAAAGGCAATCCCTGGCGCAATTAAAATTTGCGACAGTAAAAAATTAATTTTTGAAAAATTTACTATAGAAAAAGCAATCTCTGGCGTAATTAAAATTTTCGACAGTAAAAATTATTTTTTGAGTAATTTACTATAGAAAAGGCAATCCCTGGCGCAATTAAAACTTGCGACAGTAAAAAATCATTTTTTGAAAAATTTACTATAGAAAAGGCAATCCCTGGCGAATTTAAAATTTGCGACAGTAAAAAATTATTTTTTGAAAAATTTACTGTAGAAAAGGCAATACCTGGCGTAATTAAAATTTGCGACAGCAAAAAATTAATTTGTGAAAAATTTACTGTAGAAAAGGCAATCCCTGGCGTAATTAAAATTTGCGACAACAAAAAATTAATTTGTGAAAAATTTACTATATAAAAGGCAATCCCTGGCGTAATTAAAATTTGCGACAGTAGAAAATTATTTTTTGAAAAATTTACTATAGGAAATGCAATCCCTGGCGTATTTAAAATTTTCGACAGTAAAAAATTATTTTTTGAAAAATTTACTATAGAAAAGGCGTATTTAAAATTTGCGACAGTAGAAAATTATTTTTTGAATCATTTACTTTAGAAAAGGCAATCCCTGGCGTATTTAAAATTTGCGACAGTAAAAAAATATTTTTTGAAAAATTACTGTAGAAAAGGCAATCCCTGGCGTATTTAAAATTTGCGACAGTAAAAAATTAATTTTTGAAAAATTTATTATAGAAAAGGCAATCCCTGGCGCAATTAAAACTTGCGACAGTAAAACATTATTTTTTGAAAAATTTACTGTAGAAAAGGCAATACCTGGTGTAATTAAAATTTGCGATAGCAAAAAATTAATTTGTGAAAAATTTACTGTAGAAATGGCAATCCCTGTCGTAATTAAAATTTGCGACAACAAAAATTAATTTGTGAAAAATTTACTATAGAAAAGGCAATCCCTGGCGTAATTAAAATTTGCGACAGTAGAAAATTATTTTTTGAAAAATTTAATATAGAAAATGCAATCCCTGGCGTATTTAAAATTTTCGACAGTAAAAAATCATTTTTTGAAAAATTTACTATAAAAAGGCGTATTTAAAATTTGCGACAGTAGAAAATTATTTATTGAATCATTTACTATAGAAAAGGCAATCCCTGGCGTATTTAAAATTTGCGACAGCAGAAAAATATTTTTTGAAAATTTACTGTAGAAAAGGCAATCCCTGGCGTATTTAAAATTTGCGACAGTAAAAAATTAATTTTTGAAAAATTTACTATAGAAAAGGCAATCCCTGGCGCAATTAAAACTTGCGACAGTAAAACATTATTTTTGAAAAATTTACTGTAGAGAAGGCAATCCCTGGCGCAGTTAAAATTTGCGACAGTAAAAATTATTTTTTGAAAAGTTTACTATAGAAAAGGCAATCCCTGGCGTATTTAAAATTTGCGACAGTAAAAAATTAGTTTTTGAAAAATTTACTGTAGAAAAGGCAATCCCTGGCGAAATTAAAATTTGCGACAGTAGAAAATTATTTTTTGAAAAATTTACTATAGAAAAGGCAATCCCTGGAGCAATTAAAATTTGCGACAGTAAAAAATTATTTTTCGAAAAATTTACTGTAGAGAAGGCAATCCCTGGCGCAGATAAAATTTGCGACAGTAAAAATTATTTTTTGAAAAGTTTACTATAGAAAAGGCAATCCCTCGCCCAATTAAAATTTGCGACAGTAAAAAATTATTTTTTGAAAAATTTACTATAGAAAAGGAAATCCCTGGCGGATTTAAAATTTTCGACAGTAAAAAAATATTTTTTGAAAAATTTACTATAGAAAATGCAATCCCTGGCGTATTTAAAATTTGCGACAGTAAAAAATTAGTTTTTGAAAAATTTACCATAGAAAAGGCAATCCCTGGCGTAATTAAAATTTGCGACAGTAAAAAAATAATTTTTGAAAAATTTACTATAGGAGAGGCAATCCCTGGCGTATTTAAAATTTGCGACAGTAAAAAATTAATTTTTGAAAAATTTGCTATAGAAGAGGCAATCCCTGGCGTATTTAAAATTTGCGACAGTAAAAAGTAATTTTTTGAAAAATTTACTATAGAAAAGGCAATCCCTGGCGTAATTAAAACTTGCGACAGTAAAAAATTTACTGTAGAAGTGGCAATCCCTGGCGCAATTAAAATTTGCGACAGTAAAAAATTAGTTTTTGAAAAATTTACTATGGAAAAGGCAATCAATGGCGTAATTAAAATTTGCGACAGTAAAAAATTAATTTTTGAAAAATTTACTATAGAAAAGGCAATCCCTGGCGTATTTAAAATTTGTGACAGTAAAAAATTATTTTTTGAAAAATTTACTATAGAAAAGGCAATCCCTGGCGTAATTAAAATTTGCGACAGTAAAAAATTAATTTTTGAAAAATTTACTATAGAAGAGACAATCCCTGTCGTATTTAAAATTTGCGACAGTAAAAAATTATTTTTTGAATAATTTACTATAGAAAAGGCAATCCCTGGCGTAATTAAAATTTGCGACAGTAAAAAATTTATTTTTGAAAAATTTACTATAGAAAAGGCAATCCCTGGCGCAATTAAAATTGGAGACAGTAAAAAATTATTTTTTGAAAAATTTACTATAAAAAAGGCAATCCCGGGCGTAATTAAAATTTTCGACAGTTAAAAATTATTTTTTGAATAATTTACTATAGAAAAGGCAATCCCTGGCGCAATTAAAATTTGCGACAGTAAAAAATTATATTTTGAAAAATTTACTGTAGAAAAGGCAATCGCCGGGCGCATTTAAAATTTGCGACAGTAAAAAATTATTTTTTGCAAAATTTACTATAGAAAAGGCAATCCCTGGCGTAATTAAAATTTGCGACAGTAAAAAATTAATTTTTGAAAAATTTACTATAGAAAAGGCAATCCCTGGCGCAATTAAAACTTGCGACAGTAAAAAATTATTTTTTGAAAAATTTACTGTAGAAAAGGCGTATTTAAAATTTGCGACAGTAGAAAATTATTTTTTGAAATATTTACTATAGAAAAGGCAATCCCTGGCGTATTTAAAATTTGCGACAGTAAAAAAATATTTTTTGAAAAATTTACTGTAGAAAAGGCAATCCCTGGCGTATTTAAAATTTGCTACAGTAGAAAATTATTTTTTGAAATATTTACTATAGAAAAGGCAATCCCTGGCGTATTTAAAATTTGCGACAGTAAAAAATTATTTTTTGAAAAATTTACTGTAGAAAAGGCGTATTTAAAATCTGCGACATTAGAAAATTATTTTTTGAAATATTTACTATAGAAAAGGCAATCCCTGGCGTATTTAAAATTTGCGACAGTAAAAATATTATTTTTTGAAAAATTTACTGTAGAAAAGGCAACCCTTGGCGTATTTAAAATTTCCGACAGTAAAAAATTTTTTTTTTGCAAAATTTACTATAGAAAAGGCAATCCCTGGCGTAATTAAAATTTTCGACAGTAAAAAATTAATTTTTGAAAAATTTACTGTAGAAAAGGTAATCCCTGGCGCAATTAAAATTTGCGACAGTAAAAAATTATTTTTTGAAAAATTTACTGTAGAAAAGGCGTATTTAAAATCTGCGACATTAGAAAATTATTTTTTGAAATATTTACTATAGAAAAGGCAATCCCTGGCGTATTTAAAATTTGCGACAGTAAAAATATTATTTTTTGAAAAATTTACTGTAGAAAAGGCAACCCTTGGCGTATTTAAAATTTGCGACAGTAAAAAATTAATTTTTGAAAAATTTACTATAGAAAAGGCAATCCCTGGCGCAATTAAGTCTTCCGACAGTAAAAAATTATTTTTTGAAAAATTTACTGTAGAAAAGGCAATCCCTGGCGTATTTAAAATTTGCGACAGTGAAAAATAATTTTTTGAAAAATTTACTGTAGAAAAGGCAATCCCTGGCGTAATTAAAATTTGCGACAGCAAAAAATTAATTTGTGAAAAATTTACTGTAGAAAAGGAAATCCCTGGCGTAGTTAAAATTTGCGACAACAAAAAATTAATTTGTGAAAAATTTACTATAGAAAAGGCAATCCCTGGCGTATTTAAAATTTGCGACAGTAAAAAATTTTTTTTTGAAAAATTTACTATAGAAAAGGCAATCCCTTGCGCAATTAAAATTTGCGACAGTAAAAAATTATTTTTTGAAAAATTTACTATAGGAAAGGCAATCCCTGGCGGATTTAAAATTTTCGACGGTAAAAAATTATTTTTTGAAAAATTTACTATAGAAAATGCAATCCCTGGCGTATTTAAAATTTGCGACAGTAAAAAATTATTTTTAAAAAAATTTACTATAGAAAAGGCAATCCCTGGCGTAATTAAAATTTTCGACAGTAAAAAATTAATTTTTGAAAAATTTACTGTAGAAAAGGCAATCCCTGGCGCTACTAAAATTTGCGACAGTAAAAAATTTTTTTTTTGCAAAATTTACTATAGAAAAGGCAATCCCTGGCGTATTTAAAATTTGCGACAGTAAAAAATTATTTTTTGAAAAATTTACTATAGAAAAGGCAATCCCTGGCGTAATTAAAATTTTCGACAGTAAAAAATTAATTTGTGAAAAATTTATTGTAGAAAAGGCAATCCCTGGCGCAATTACAATTTGCGACAGTAAAAATTTTTTTTTTGCAAAATTTACTATAGAAAAGGCAATCCCTGGCGTATTTAAAATTTGCGAAAGTGAAAAATTATTTTTTGAATAATTTACTATAGAAAAGGCAATCCCTGGCGTAATTGAAATTTGCGACAGTAAAAAATTAATTTTTGAAAAATTTACTTTAGAAAAGGCAATCCCTGGCGCAATTAAAATTTGCGACAGTAAAAAATTATTTTTTGAAAAATTTACTATGGAAAAGGCAATCCCTGGCGCAATTAAAATTTGTGACAGTAGAAAATTATTTTTTGAAAAATTTACTATAGAAAAGGCAATCCCTGGCGCAATTAAAATTTACAACAGTAAAAAATTATTTTTTGAAAAATTTACTGTAGAAAAGGCAATCCCTGGCGCAATTAAAATTTGCGACAGTAAAAAATTATTTTTTGAAAAAATTACTATAGAAATGGCAATCCCTGGCGCAATTAAAATTTGCGACAGTAAAAAATTATTTTTTGAAAAATTTACTATAGAAAAGGCAATCCCTGGCGTAATTAAAATTTGCGACAGTAAAAAATTAATTTTTGAAAAATTTACTATAGAAGAGGCAATCCCTGGCGTAATTAAAATTTGCGACAGTAAAAAATTAATTTTTGAAAAATTTACAATAGAAAAGGCAATCCCTGGCGTAATTAAAATTTGCGACAGTAAAAAATTATTTTTTGAAAAATTTACTGTAGAAAAGGCAATCCCTGGCGCCATTAAAATTTGCGACAGTAAAAAATTAATTTTTGAAAAATTTACTATAGAAAAGGCAATCCCTGGCGTAATTAAAATTTGCGACAGTAAAAAATTAATTTTTGAAAAATTTACTATAGAAAAGGCAATACCTGGCGTAATTAAAATTTTCGACAGTAAAAAATTATTTTTTGAAAAATTTACTATAGAAAAGGCAATCCCTGGCGTAATTAAAATTTGCAACAGTAAAAAATTAATTTTTGAAAAATTTACTATAGAAGAGGCAATTCCTGGCGTATTTAAAATTTGCGACAGTAAAAAATTAATTTTTGAAAAATTTACTATAGAAGAGGCAATCCCTGGCGTATTTAAAATTTGCGACAGTAAAAAAATAATTTTTGAAAAATTTACTATAGAAGAGGCAATCCCTGGCGTATTTAAAATTTGCGACAGTAAAAAATTATTTTATGAAAAATTTACTATAGAAAAGGCAATCCCTGGCGCAATTAAAACTTGCGACAGTAAAAAATTATTTTTTGAAAAATTTACTATAGAAAAGGCAATCCCTGGCGTAATTAAAATTTGCGACAGTAAGAAATTAATTTTTGAAAAATTTACTATAGAAAAGGCAATCCCTGGCGTAATTAAAATTTTCGACAGTAAAAATTATTTTTTGAAAAATTTACTATAGAAAAGGCAATCCCTGGCGTAATTTAAATTTGGGACAGTAAAAAATTAAGTTGTGAAAAATTTACTATAGCAAAGGCAATCCCTGGCGCAATTAAAACTTGCGACAGTAAAAAATTATTTTTTGAAAAATTTACTGTAGAAAAGGCAATCCCTGGCGCAATTAAAATTTGCGACAGTAAAAAATTAATTTTTGAAAAATTTACTATAGAAAAAGCAATCTCTGGCGTAATTAAAATTTTCGACAGTAAAAAATTATTTTTTGAGTAATTTACTATAGAAAAGGCAATCCCTGGCGCAATTAAAACTTGCGACAGTAAAAAATCATTTTTTGAAAAATTTACTATAGAAAAGGCAATCCCTGGCGTATTTAAAATTTGCGACAGTAAAAAATTATTTTTTGAAAAATTTACTGTAGAAAAGGCAATACCTGGCGTAATTAAAATTTGCGACAACAAAAAATTAATTTGTGAAAAATTTACTGTAGAAAAGGCAATCCCTGGCGTAATTAAAATTTGCGACAACAAAAAATTAATTTGTGAAAAATTTACTATATAAAAGGCAATCCCTGGCGTAATTAAAATTTGCGACAGTAGAAAATTATTTTTTGAAAAATTTACTATAGGAAATGCAATCCCTGGCGTATTTAAAATTTTCGACAGTAAAAAATTATTTTTTGAAAAATTTACTATAGAAAAGGCGTATTTAAAATTTGCGACAGTAGAAAATTATTTTTTGAATCATTTACTTTAGAAAAGGCAATCCCTGGCGTATTTAAAATTTGCGACAGTAAAAAAATATTTTTTGAAAAATTTACTGTAGAAAAGGCAATCCCTGGCGTATTTAAAATTTGCGACAGTAAAAAATTAATTTTTGAAAAATTTATTATAGAAAAGGCAATCCCTGGCGCAATTAAAACTTGCGACAGTAAAACATTATTTTTTGAAAAATTTACTGTAGAAAAGGCAATCCCTGGCGCAATTAAAATTTGCGACAGTAGAAAAATAATTTTTGAAAAATTTACTATAGAAAAGGCAATCCCTAGAGCAATTAAAATTTGCGACAGTAAAAAAATTAATTTTTGAAAAATTTACTATAGAAAAGGCAATCTCTGGCGTAATTAAAATTTTCGACAGTAATAAACTATTTTTTGAGTAATTTACTATAGAAAAGGCAATCCCTGGCGCAATTAAAACTTGCGACAGTAAAAAACTATTTTTTGAAAAATTTACTATAGAAAAGGCAATCCCTGGCGTATTTAAAATTTGCGACAGTAAAAAATAATTTTTTGAAAAATTTACTGTAGAAAAGTCAATACCTGGTGTAATTAAAATTTGCGATAGCAAAAAATTAATTTGTGAAAAATTTACTGTAGAAATGGCAATCCCTGTCGTAATTAAAATTTGCGACAACAAAAAATTAATTTGTGAAAAATTTACTATAGAAAAGGCAATCCCTGGCGTAATTAAAATTTGCGACAGTAAAAAATTAGTTTTTGAAAAATTTACTGTAGAAAAGGCAATCCCTGGCGAAATTAAAATTTGCGACAGTAAAAAATTAATTTTTGAAAAATTTACTATAGAAAAGGCAATCCCTGGCGCAATTAAAACTTGCGACAGTAAAAAATTATTTTTCGAAAAATTTACTGTAGAGAAGGCAATCCCTGTTGCAGATAAAATTTGCGACAGTAAAAATTATTTTTTGAAAAGTTTACTATAGGAAAGGCAATCCCTCGCCCAATTAAAATTTGCGACAGTAAAAAATTATTTTTTGAAAAATTTACTATAGAAAAGGAAATCCCTGGCGGATTTAAAATTTTCGACAGTAAAAAAATATTTTTTGAAAAATTTACTATAGAAAATGCAATCCCTGGCGTATTTAAAATTTGCGACAGTAAAAAATTAGTTTTTGAAAAATTTACCATAGAAAAGGCAATCCCTGGCGTAATTAAAATTTGCGACAGTAAAAAAATAATTTTTGAAAAATTTACTATAGAAGAGGCAATCCCTGGCGTATTTAAAATTTGCGACAGTAAAAAATTAATTTTTGAAAAATTTGCTATAGAAGAGGCAATCCCTGGCGTATTTAAAATTTGCGACAGTAAAAAGTAATTTTTTGAAAAATTTACTATAGAAAAGGCAATCCCTGGCGTAATTAAAACTTGCGACAGTAAAAAATTTACTGTAGAAGTGGCAATCCCTGGCGCAATTAAAATTTGCGACAGTAAAAAATTAGTTTTTGAAAAATTTACTATGGACAAGGCAATCAATGGCGTAATTAAAATTTGCGACAGTAAAAAATTAATTTTTGAAAAATTTACTATAGAAAAGGCAATCCCTGGCGTATTTAAAATTTGTGACAGTAAAAAATTATTTTTTGAAAAATTTACTATAGAAAAGGCAATCCCTGGCGTAATTAAAATTTGCGACAGTAAAAAATTAATTTTTGAAAAATTTACTATAGAAGAGACAATCCCTGTCGTATTTAAAATTTGCGACAGTAAAAAATTATTTTTTGAATAATTTACTATAGAAAAGGCAATCCCTGGCGTAATTAAAATTTGCGACAGTTAAAAATTTATTTTTGAAAAATTTACTATAGAAAAGGCAATCCCTGGCGCAATTAAAATTGGAGACAGTAAAAAATTATTTTTTGAAAAATTTACTATAAAAAAGGCAATCCCGGGCGTAATTAAAATTTTCGACAGTTAAAAATTATTTTTTGAATAATTTACTATAGAAAAGGCAATCCCTGGCGCAATTAAAATTTGCGACAGTAAAAAATTATATTTTGAAAAATTTACTGTAGAAAAGGCAATCCCCGGGCGCAATTAAAATTTGCGACAGTAAAAAATTATTTTTTGCAAAATTTACTATAGAAAAGGCAATCCCTGGCGTAATTAAAATTTGCGACAGTAAAAAATTAATTTTTGAAAAATTTACTATAGAAAAGGCAATCCCTGGCGCAATTAAAACTTGCGACAGTAAAAAATTATTTTTTTGAAAAATTTACTGTAGAAAAGGCGTATTTAAAATTTGCGACAGTAGAAAATTATTTTTTGAAATATTTACTATAGAAAAGGCAATCCCTGGCGTATTTAAAATTTGCGACAGTAAAAAAATATTTTTTGAAAAATTTACTGTAGAAAAGGCAATCCCTGGCGTATTTAAAATTTGCTACAGTAGAAAATTATTTTTTGAAATATTTACTATAGAAAAGGCAATCCCTGGCGTATTTAAAATTTGCGACAGTAAAAAATTATTTTTTGAAAAATTTACTGTAGAAAAGGCAATCCCTGGCGTAATTAAAATTTTCGACAGTAAAAAATTAATTTTTGAAAAATTTACTGTAGAAAATGCAATCCCTGGCGCAATTAAAATTGCGACAGTAAAAAATTTTTTTTTTGCAAAATTTACTATAGAAAAGGCAATCCCTGGCGTAATTAAAATTTTCGACAGTAAAAAATTAATTTTGAAAAATTTACTGTAGAAAAGGTAATCACTGGCGCAATTAAAATTTGCGACAGTAAAAAATTATTTTTGAAAAATTTACTGTAGAAAAGGCGTATTTAAAATCTGCGACATTAGAAAATTATTTTTTGAAATATTTACTATAGAAAAGGCAATCCCTGGCGTATTTAAAATTTGCGACAGTAAAAATATTATTTTTTGAAAAATTTACTGTAGAAAAGGCAACCCTTGGCTTATTTAAAATTTGCGACAGTAAAAAATTAATTTTTGAAAAATTTACTATAGAAAAGGCAATCCCTGGCGCAATTAAGTCTTCCGACAGTAAAAAATTATTTTTTGAAAAATTTACTGTAGAAAAGGCAATCCCTGGCGTATTTAAAATTTGCGACAGTGAAAAATAATTTTTTGAAAAATTTACTGTAGAAAAGGCAATCCCTGGCGTAATTAAAATTTGCGACAGCAAAAAATTAATTTGTGAAAAATTTACTGTAGAAAAGGAAATCCTGGCGTAGTTAAAATTTGCGACAACAAAAAAATTAATTTGTGAAAAATTTACTATAGAAAAGGCAATCCCTGGCGTATTTAAAATTTGCGACAGTAAAAAATTATTTTTTGAAAAATTTACTATAGAAAAGGCAATCCCTTGCGCAATTAAAATTTGCGACAGTAAAAAATTATTTTTTGAAAAATTTACTATAGGAAAGGCAATCCCTGGCGGATTTAAAATTTTCGACGGTAAAAAATTATTTTTTGAAAAATTTACTATAGAAAATGCAATCCCTGGCGTATTTAAAATTTGCGACAGTAAAAAATTATTTTTTAAAAAAATTTACTATAGAAAAGGCAATCCCTGGCGTAATTAAAATTTTCGACAGTAAAAAATTAATTTTTGAAAAATTTACTGTAGAAAAGGCAATCCCTGGCGCTACTAAAATTTGCGACAGTAAAAAATTTTTTTTTTGCAAAATTTACTATAGAAAAGGCAATCCCTGGCGTATTTAAAATTTGCGACAGTAAAAAATTATTTTTTGAAAAATTTACTATAGAAAAGGCAATCCCTGGCGTAATTAAAATTTTCGACAGTAAAAAATTAATTTGTGAAAAATTTATTGTAGAAAAGGCAATCCCTGGCGCAATTAAAATTTGCGACAGTGAAAATTTTTTTTTTGCAAAATTTACTATAGAAAAGGCAATCCCTGGCGTAATTAAAATTTTCGACAGTAAAAAATTAATTTTTGAAAAATTTACTGTAGAAAAGGCGTATTTAAAATTTGCGACAGTAGAAAATTATTTTTTGAAATATTTACTATAGAAAAGGCAATCCCTGGCGTATTTAAAATTTGCGACAGTAAAAAATTATTTTTTGAAAAATTTACTGTAGAAAAGGCAATCCCTGGCGTATTTAAAATTTGCGACAGTAAAAATTAATTTTTGAAAAATTTACTATAGAAAAGGCAATCCCTGGCGCAATTAAATCTTCCGACAGTAAAAAATTATTTTTTGAAAAATTTACTGTAGAAAAGGCAATCCCTGGCGTATTTAAAATTTGCGACAGTAAAAAATTATTTTTTGAAAAATTTACTGTAGAAAAGGCAATCCCTGGCGTAATTAAAATTTGCGACAGCAAAAAATTAATTTGTGAAAAATTTACTGTAGAAAAGGCAATCCCTGGCGTAGTTAAAATTTGCGACAGTAAAAATATATTTTTTGAAAAATTTACTGTAGAAAAGGCAATCCCTGGCGTATTTAAAATTTGCGACAATAAAAAATTAATTTTTGAAAAATTTACTATAGAAAAAGGCTATCCCTGGCGCAATTAAAACTTGCGACAGTAAAACATTATTTTTTGAAAAATTTACTGAAGAAAAGTTAATCCCTGGCGCAATTAAAATTTGCGACAGTAGAAAATTATTTTTTGAAAAATTTACTATAGAAAAGGCAATCCCTGGAGCAATTAAAATTTGCGACGGTAAAAAATAATTTTCGAAAAATTTACTGTAGAGTAGGCAATCCCTGGCGCAGTTAAAATTTGCGACAGTAAAAAATTATTTTTTGAAAAGTTTACTATAGAAAAGGCAATCCCTCGCGCAATTAAAATTTGCGACAGTAAAAAATTATTTTTTGAAAAATTTACTATAGAAAAGGAAATCCATGGCGGATTTAAAATTTTCGACAGTAAAAAAAATATTTTTTGAAAAATTTACTATAGAAAAGGCAATCCCTGACGTATTTAAAATTTGCGACAGTAAAAAATTAGTTTTTGAAAAATTTACTATAGAAAAGGCAATCCCTGGCGTAATTAAAATTTGCGACAGTAAAAAATTAATTTTTGAAACATTTACTATAGAAGAGGCAATCCCTGGCGTATTTAAAATTTGCGACAGCAAAAAATTAATTTTTGAAAAATTTTCTATAGAAGAGGCAATCCCTGGCGTATTTAAAATTTTGCGACAGTAAAAAGTTATTTTTTGAAAAATTTACTATAGAAAAGGCAATCCCTGGCGTAATTAAAACTTGCGACAGTAAAAAATTTACTGTAGAAGAGGCAATCCCTGGCGCAATTAAAATTTGCGACAGTAAAAAATTAGTTTTTGAAAAATTTACTATGGAAAAGCAATCAATGGCGTAATTAAAATTTGCGACAGTAAAAAATTAATTTTTGAAAAATTTACTATAGAAAAGCAATCCCTGGCGTATTTAAAATTTGTGACAGTAAAAAATTATTTTTTGAAAAATTTACTATAGAAAAGGCAATCCCTGGCGTAATAAAATTTGCGACAGTAAAAAATTAATTTTTGAAAAATTTACTATAGAAAAAGCAATCCCTGGCGCAATTAAAATTTGCGACAGTAAAAAATTATTTTTTGAAAAATTTACTATAGAAGAGGCAATCCATGGCGTATTTAAAATTTGCGACAGAAAAAATTATTTTTTGAAAAATTTACTATAGAATAGGCAATTCCTGGCGTATTTAAAATTTGCGACAGTGTAAAATTATTTTTTGAAAAATTTACTGTTGAAAAGGCAATCCCTGGCGCAATTAAAATTTGCGTCAGTAGAAAATTATTTTTTGAAAAATTTACTATAGAAGAGGCAATCCCTGGCGTATTTAAAATTTGCGACAGTAAAAAATTATTTTTTGAATAATTTACTATAGAAAAGGCAATCCCTGGCGTATTTAAAATTTGCGACAGTAGAAAATTATTTTTTTGAAATATTTACTATAGAAAAGGCGATCCCTGGCGTATTTAAAATTTGCGACAGTAAAAAATTATTTTTTGAAAAATTTACTATAGAAAAGGCAATCCCTGGCGCAATTAAAATTTGCGACAGTAAAAAATTATTTTTTGAATAATTTACTATAGAAAAGGCAATCCCTGGCGTAATTAAAATTTGCGACAGTAAAAAAATTAAGTTTTGAAAAATTTACTATAGAAAAGGCAATCCCTGGCGCAATTAAAATTTTCGACAGTAAAAAATTATTTTTTGAATAATTTACTATAGAAAAGGCAATCCCTGGCGCAATTAAAATTTGCGACAGTAAAATATTATTTTTTGAAAAATTTACTGTAGAAAAGGCAATCCCTGGCGCAATTAAATTTTGCGACAGCAAAAAATTATTTTTTGAAAAATTTACTGTAGAAAGGCAATCCCTGGCGGATTTGAAACTTGCGACAGTAAAAAATTATTTTTTGAAAAATTTACTGTAGAAAAGGCAATCCCTGGCGCAATTAAAATTTGCGACAGCAAAAAATTATTTTTTGAAAAATTTACTATAGAAAAGGCAATCCCTGGCGCAATTAAAATTTGCGACAGTAAAAAATTATTTTTTGAATAATTTACTATAGAAAAGGCAATCCCTGGCGCAATTAAAATTTGCGACAGTAAAAAATTATTTTTTTAAAATTTACTGTAGAAAAGGCAATCCCCGGGCGCAATTAAAACTTGCGACAGAAAAAAATTATTTTTTGAAAAATTTACTGTAGAAAAGGCGTATTTAAAATTTGCGACAGTAGAAAATTATTTTTTTGAAATATTTACTATAGAAAAGGCAATCCCTGGCGTATTTAAAATTTGCGACAGTAAAAAATTATTTTTTGAAAAATTTACTGTAGAAAAGGCAATCCCTGGCGTATTTAAAATTTTCGACAGTAAAAAATTAATTTTTGAAAAATTTACTATAGAAAAGGTAATCCCTGGCGCAATTAAACTTGCGACAGTAAAAAATTAATTTTTGAAAAATTTACTGTAGAAAAGGCAATCCCTGGCGCAATTAAAATTTGCGACAGTAGAAAATTATTTTTTGAAAAATTTACTATAGAAAAGGCAATCCCTGGCGCAATTAAAACTTGCGACAGTAAAAAATTAATTTTTGAAACATTTACTGTAGAAAAGGCAATCCCTGGCGCAATTAAAATTTGCGACAGTAGAAAATTATTTTTAAAAAATTTACTATAGAAAAGGCAATCCCTGGCGCAATTAAAATTTGCGACAGTAAAAAATTATTTTTTTGAAAAATTTACTATAGAAAAGGCAATCCCTGGCGTAATTAAAATTTTCGACAGTAAAAAATTAATTTTTGAAAATTTACTGTAGAAAAGGCAATCCCTGGCGCAATTAAAATTTGCGACAGTAAAAAATTATTTTTTGAAAAATTTACTGTAGAAAAGGCTTATTTAAAATTTGCGACAGTAGAAAATTATTTTTTGAAATATTTACTATAGAAAAGGCAATCCTTGGCGTATTTAAAATTTGCGACAGTAAAAAATTATTTTTTGAAAAATTTACTGTAGAAAAGGCAATCCCTGGCGTATTTAAAATTTGCGACAGTAAAAAATTTATTTTTGAAAAATTTACTATAGAAAAGGTAATCGCTGGCGCAATTAAATCTTCCGACAGTAAAAAATTATTTTTTGAAAAATTTACTGTAGAAAAGGCAATCCATGGCGCAATTAAAATTTGCGACAGTAAAAAATTAATTTTGAAAAATTACTATAGAAGAGGCAATACCTGCCGTATTTAAAATTTGCGACAGTGAAAAATTATTTTTTGAAAAATTTACTATAGAAAAGGCAATCCCTGGCGTAATTAAAATTTGCGACAGTATAAAATTATTTTTTGAAAAATTTACTGTAGAAATGGCAATCCCTGGCGCAATTAAAATTTGCGACAGTAGAAAATTATTTTTTGAAAAATTTACTATAGAAGAGGCAATCCCTGGCGTATTTAAAATTTGGGACAGTAAAAAATTATTTTTGAATAGTTTACTATAGAAAAGGCAATCCCTGGCGCAATTAAAATTTGCGACAGTAAAAAATTATTTTTTGAAAAATTTACTGTAGAAAAGGCAATCCCTGGCGCAATTAAAACTTGCGACAGTAAAAAATTATTTTTTGGAAAATTTACTATAGAAAAGGCAATCCCTGGCGTAATTAAAATTTGCGACAGTAAAAAATTAATTTTTGAAAAATTTACTGTAGAAAAGGCAATCCCTGGCGCAATTAAAATTTGCGACAGTAGAAAATTATTTTTTGAAAAATTTACTATAGAAAAGGCAATCCCTGGCGCAATTAAAACTTGCGACAGTAAAAAATTAATTTTTGAAAAATTTACTGTAGAAAAGGCAATCCCTGGCGCAATTAAAATTTGCGACAGTAGAAAATTATTTTTTAAAAAATTTACTATAGAAAAGGCAATCCCTGGCGCAATTAAAATTTGCGACAGTAAAAAATTATTTTTTGAAAAATTTACTATAGAAAAGGCAATCCCTGGCGTAATTAAAATTTTCGACAGTAAAAAATTAATTTTGAAAAATTTACTGTAGAAAAGGCAATCCCTGGCGCAATTAAAATTTGCGACAGTAAAAAATTATTTTTTGAAAAATTTACTGTAGAAAAGGCTTATTTAAAATTTGCGACAGTAGAAAATTATTTTTTGAAATATTTACTATAGAAAAGGCAATCCTTGGCGTATTTAAAATTTGCGACAGTAAAAAATTATTTTTTGAAAAATTTACTGTAGAAAAGGCAATCCCTGGCGTATTTAAAATTTGCGACAGTAAAAAATTTATTTTTGAAAAATTTACTATAGAAAAGGTAATCGCTGGCGCAATTAAATCTTCCGACAGTAAAAAATTATTTTTTGAAAAATTTACTGTAGAAAAGGCAATCCATGGCGCAATTAAAATTTCCGACAGTAAAAAATTAATTTTTGAAAAATTTACTATAGAAGAGGCAATACCTGCCGTATTTAAAATTTGCGACAGTGAAAAATTATTTTTTGAAAAATTTACTATAGAAAAGGCAATCCCTGGCGTAATTAAAATTTGCGACAGTATAAAATTATTTTTTGAAAAATTTACTGTAGAAATGGCAATCCCTGGCGCAATTAAAATTTGCGACAGTAGAAAATTATTTTTTGAAAAATTTACTATAGAAGAGGCAATCCCTGGCGTATTTAAAATTTGGGACAGTAAAAAATTATTTTTTGAATAGTTTACTATAGAAAAGGCAATCCCTGGCGCAATTAAAATTTGCGACAGTAAAAAATTATTTTTTGAAAAATTTACTGTAGAAAAGGCAATCCCTGGCGCAATTAAAACTTGCGACAGTAAAAAATTATTTTTTGGAAAATTTACTATAGAAAAGGCAATCCCTGGCGTAATTAAAATTTGCGACAATAGAAAATTATTTTTTGATAATTTACTATAGGAAATGCAATCCCTGGCGGATTTGAAACTTGCGACAGTAAAAAATTATTTTTTGAAAAATTTACTATAGAAAGGCAATCCCTGGCGCAATTAAAATTTGCGACAGTAAAAAAATTATTTTTTGAAAAATTTACTGTAGAAAAGGCAATCCATGGCGCAATTAAAATTTGCGACAGTAAAAAATTATTTTTTGAAAAATTTACTGTAGAAAAGGCAATCCCTGGCGAAGTTAAAATTTGCGACAGTAAAAAATTATTTTTTGAAAAATTTACTGTAGAAAAGGCAATCCCTGGCGCATTTAAAATTTGCGACAGTAGAAAATTATTTTTTGAAAAATTTACTGTAGAAAAGGCAATCCCTGGCGAAATTAAAATTTGCGACAGTAGAAAATTATTTTTTGAAAAATTTACTGTAGAAAAGGCAATCCCTGGCGTATTTAAAATTTGCGACAGTAAAAAATTATTTTTTGAATTATTTACTATAGAAAAGGCAATCCCTGGCGTAATTAAAATCTGCGACAGTAAAAAATTAATTTCTGAAAAATTTACTATAGAAGAGGCAATCTCTGGCGCAATTAAAATTTGCGACAGTAAAAAATAATTTTTTGAAAAATTTACTATAGAAAAGGCAATCCCTGGCGCAATTAATATTTGCGACAGTAAAAAATTATTTTTTGAAAAATTTACTATAGAAAAGGCAATCCCTGGCGCAATTAAAATTTGCGACAGTAAAAAATTATTTTTTTTAAAAATTTACTATAGAAAAGGCAATCCCGGGCGTAATTAAAATTTTCGACAGTAAAGAATTATTTTTTGAATAATTTACTATAGAAAAGTCAATCCCTGGCGCAATTAAAATTTCCGACAGTAAAAAATTATTTTTTGAAAAATTTACTGTAGAAAAGGCAATCCCTGGCGCAATTAAAATTTGCGACAGTAAAAAATTATTTTTTGCAAAATTTACTATAGAAAAGGCAATCCCTGGCGTAATTAAAATTTGCGACAGTAAAAAATTAATTTTTGAAAAATTTACTATAGAAAAGGCAATCCCTGGCGCAATTAAAACTTGCGACAGTAAAAAATTATTTTTTGAAAAATTTACTGTAGAAAAGCCAATCCCTGGCGCAATTAAAATTTGCGACAGTAGAAAATTATTTTTTGAAAAATTTACTATAGAAAAGGCAATCCCTGGCGCAATTAAAATTTGCGACAGTAAAAAATTATTTTTTGAAAAACTTACTGTAGAAAGGCGTATTTAAAATTTGCGACAGTAGAAAATTATTCTTTTGAAATATTTACTATAGAAAAGGCAATCCCTGGCGTATTTAAAATTTGCGACAGCAAAAAAATTATTTTTTGAAAAATTTACTGTAGAAAAGGCAATCTCTGGCGTATTTAAAATTTGCGACAGTAAAAAATTAATTTTTGAAAAATTTACTATAGAAAAGGCAATCCCTGGCGCAATTAAAACTTGCGACAGTAAAAAATTATTTTTTGAAAAATTTACTATAGAAGAGGCAATCCTTGGCGTATTTATGATTTGCGACAGTAAAAAATTATTTTTTGAATAATTTACTATAGAAAAGGCAATCCCTGGCGTAATTAAAATTTGCGACAGTAAAAAATTAATTTTTGAAAAATTTACTATAGAAAAGGCAATCCCTGGCGCAATTAAAATTTGCGACAGTAAAAAATTATTTTTTTTAAAAATTTACTATAGAAAAGGCAATCCCGGGCGTAATTAAAATTTTCGACAGTAAAGAATTATTTTTTGAATAATTTACTATAGAAAAGTCAATCCCTGGCGCAATTAAAATTTCCGACAGTAAAAAATTATTTTTTGAAAAATTTACTGTAGAAAAGGCAATCCCTGGCGCAATTAAAATTTGCGACAGTAAAAAATTATTTTTTGCAAAATTTACTATAGAAAAGGCAATCCCTGGCGTAATTAAAATTTGCGACAGTAAAAAATTAATTTTTGAAAAATTTACTATAGAAAAGGCAATCCCTGGCGCAATTAAAACTTGCGACAGTAAAAAATTATTTTTTGAAAAATTTACTGTAGAAAAGCCAATCCCTGGCGCAATTAAAATTTGCGACAGTAGAAAATTATTTTTTGAAAAATTTACTATAGAAAAGGCAATCCCTGGCGCAATTAAAATTTGCGACAGTAAAAAATTATTTTTTGAAAAACTTACTGTAGAAAGGCGTATTTAAAATTTGCGACAGTAGAAAATTATTCTTTTGAAATATTTACTATAGAAAAGGCAATCCCTGGCGTATTTAAAATTTGCGACAGCAAAAAAATTATTTTTTGAAAAATTTACTGTAGAAAAGGCAATCTCTGGCGTATTTAAAATTTGCGACAGTAAAAAATTAATTTTTGAAAAATTTACTATAGAAAAGGCAATCCCTGGCGCAATTAAAACTTGCGACAGTAAAAAATTAATTTTTGAAAAATTTACTGTAGAAAAGGCAATCCCTGGCGCAATTAAAATTTGCGACAGTAGAAAATTATTTTTTGAAAAAATTACTATAGAAAAGGCAATCCCTGGCGTAATTAAAATTTGCGACAGTAGAAAATTATTTTTTGATAATTTACTGTAGAAAAGGCAATCCCTGGCGCAATTAAAATTTGCGACAGTAAAAAATTATTTTTTGAAAAATTTACTGTAGAAAAGGCAATCCCTGGCGTAATTAAAATTTGCGACAGTAAAAAATTATTTTTTGAAAAATTTACTGTAGAAAAGGCAATCCCTGGCGCATTTAAAATTTGCGACAGTAGAAAATTATTTTTTGAAAAATTTACTGTAGAAAAGGCAATCCCTGGCGCAATTAAAATTTGCGACAGTAGAAAATTATTTTTTGAAAAATTTACTTTAGAAAAGGCAATCCCTGGCGTATTTAAAATTTGCGACAGTAAAAAATTATTTTTTGAATTATTTACTATAGAAAAGGCAATCCCTGGCGTAATTAAAATTTGCGACAGTAAAAAATTAATTTTTGAAAAATTTACTATAGAAAAGGTAATCCCTGGCGCAATTAAAATTTGCGACAGTAAAAAATAATTTTTTGAAAAATTTACTGTAGAAAAGGCAATCCCTGGCGCAATTAAAATTTGCGACAGTAGAAAATTATTTTTTGAAAAATTTACTATAGAAGAGGCAATCCTTGGCGTAATTAAAATTTGCGACAGTAGAAAATTATTTTTTGAAAAATTTACTATAGAAAAGGCAATCCCTGGCTTAATTAAAATTTGCGACAGTAAAAAATTAATTTTTGACAAATTTACTATAAAATAGTGTAGAAAAGGCGTAATTAAAATTTGCGACAGTAGAAAATTATTTTTTGAAATATTTACTATAGAAAAGGCAATCCCTGGCGTATTTAAAATTTGCGACAGTATAAAATTATTTTTTGAAAAATTTACTATAGAAAAGGCAATCCCTGGCGCAATTAAAATTTGCGACAGTAAAAAATTATTTTTTGAAAAATTTACTGTAGAAAAGGCAATCCCTGGCGCAATTAAAATTTGCGACAGTAAAAAATTATTTTTTGAAATATTTACTGTAGAAAAGGCAATCCCTGGCGCAGTTAAAATTTGCGACAGTAAAAAATTATTTTTTGAATAATTTACTATAGAAAAGGCAATCTCTGGCGCAATTAAAACTTGCGACAGTAAAAAATTATTTTTTGAATAATTTACTATAGAAAAGGCAATCCCTGGCGCAATTAAAATTTGCGACATTATAAAATTATTTTTTTAAAAATTTACTATAGAAAAGGCAATCCCTGACGTAATTAAAATGTGCGACAGTATAAAATTATTTTTTGCAAAATTTACTATAGAAGAGGCAATCCCTGGCGTATTTAAAATGTGCGAGAGTAAAAAATTAATTTTTGAAAAATTTACTATAGAAAAGGCAATCCATGGCGTAATTAAAATATGCGACAGTAGAAAATAATTTTTTGAATAACTTACTGCAGAAAAGGCAATCCCTGGCCTATTTAAAATTTGCGACAGTAAAAAATAATTTTTTGAAAAATTTACTATAGAAAAGGCAATCCCAGGCGTAATTAAAATTTGCAACAGTAAAAAATTAATTTTTGAAAAATTTACTGTAGAAAAGGCAATCCCTGGCGCAATTCAAATTTGCGACAGTAAAAAATTATTTTTTGCAAAATTTACTATAGAAAAGGAAATCCCTGGCGCAAATAAAATTTGCGACAGTAGAAAATTATTTTTTGAAAAATTTACTATAGAAGAGGCAATCCTTGGCGTAATTAAAATTTGCGACAGTAGAAAATTATTTTTTGAAAAATTTACTATAGAAAAGGCAATCCCTGGCTTAATTAAAATTTGCGACAGTAAAAAATTAATTTTTGACAAATATACTATAAAATAGGCAATCGCTGTCGTATTTAAAATTTGCGACAGTAAAAAATTAAATTTTGAAAAATTTACTGTAGAAAAGGCAATCCCTGGCGTAATTAAAATTTTCGACAGTAAAAAATCATTTTTTGAATAATTTACTGTAGAAAAGGCAATCCCTGGCGTATTTAAAACTTGCGACAGTAAAAAATTAATTTTTGAAATATTTACTATAGAAGAGGCAATCCCTGGCGTATTTAAAATTTGCGACAGTAAAAACTTAATTTTTGAAAAATTTACTATAGAAAAGGCAATCCCTGGCGTAATTAAAATTTGCGACAGTAAAAAATTATTTTTTGAAAAATTTACTGTAGAAAAGGCAATTCCTGGCGCAATTAAAATTTGCGACAGTAAAAAATTATTTTTGGCAAAATTTACTATAGAAAAGGCAATCCCTGGCGCAATTAAAATTTGCGACAGTAAAAAATTATTTTTTGAAAAATTTACTGTAGAAAAGGCAATCCCTGGCGCAATTAAAATTTGCGACAGTAAAAAATTATTTTTTGAATAATTTACTATAGAAAAGGCAATCCCTGGCGCAATTAAAACTTGCGACAGTAAAAAATTATTTTTTGAGTAATTTACTATAGAAAAGGCAATCCCTGGCGCAATTAAAATTTGCGACATTATAAAATTATTTTTTTAAAAATTTACTATAGAAAAGGCAATCCCTGACGTAATTAAAATGTGCGACAGTATAAAATTATTTTTTGCAAAATTTACTATAGAAGAGGCAATCCCTGGCGTATTTAAAATTTGCGAGAGTAAAAAATTAATTTTTGAAAAATTTACTATAGAAAAGGCAATCCATGGCGTAATTAAAATATGCGACAGTAGAAAATAATTTTTTGAACAACTTACTGCAGAAAAGGCAATCCCTGGCGTATTTAAAATTTGCGACAGTAAAAAATTATTTTTTGAAAAATTTACTATAGAAAAGGCAATCCCAGGCGTAATTAAAATTTGCAACAGTAAAAAATTAATTTTTGAAAAATTTACTGTAGAAAAGGCAATCCCTGGCGCAATTCAAATTTGCGACAGTAAAAAATTATTTTTTGCAAAATTTACTATAGAAAAGGCAATCCCTGGCGTATTTAAAATTTGCGACAGTAAAAAATTATTTTTTGAATTATTTACTATAGAAAAGGCAATCCCTGGCGTAATTAAAATCTGCGACAGTAAAAAATTAATTTCTGAAAAATTTACTATAGAAGAGGCAATCTCTGGCGCAATTAAAATTTGCGACAGTAAAAAATAATTTTTTGAAAAATTTACTATAGAAAAGGCAATTCCTGTCGCAATTAAAATTTGCGACAGTAAAAAATTATTTTTTGAAAAATTTACTATAGAAGAGGCAATCCATGGCGTATTTAAAATTTGCGACAGTAAAAAATTATTTTTTGAAAAATTTACTATAGAAAAGGCAATCCCTGGCGTTTTTAAAATTTGCGACAGTATAAAATTATTTTTTTAAAAATTTACTGTTGAAAAGGCAATCCCTGGCGCAATTAAAATTTGCGACAGTAGAAAATTATTTTTTGAAAAATTTACTATAGAAGAGGCAATCCTTGGCGTATTTAAGATTTGCGACAGTAAAAATTATTTTTTGAATAATTTACTATAGAAAAGGCAATCCCTGGCGTAATTAAAATTTGCGACAGTAAAAAATTAATTTTTGAAAAATTTACTATAGAAAAGGCAATCCCTGGCGCAATTAAAATTTGCGACAGTAAAAAATTATTTTTTTTAAAAATTTACTATAGAAAAGGCAATCCCGGGCGTAATTAAAATTTTCGACAGTAAAAAATTATTTTTTGAATAATTTACTATAGAAAAGTCAATCCCTGGCGCAGTTAAAATTTCCGACAGTAAAAAATTATTTTTTGAAAAATTTACTGTAGAAAACGCAATCCCTGGCGCAATTAAAATTTGCGACAGTAAAAAATTATTTTTTGCAAAATTTACTATAGAAAAGGCAATCCCTGGCGTAATTAAAATTTGCGACAGTAAAAAATTAATTTTTGAAAAATTTACTATAGAAAAGGCAATCCCTGGCGCAATTAAAACTTGCGACAGTAAAAAATTATTTTTTGAAAAATTTACTGTAGAAAAGCCAATCCCTGGCGCAAATAAAATTTGCGACAGTAGAAAATTATTTTTTGAAAAATTTACTATAGAAAAGGCAATCCCTGGCGCAATTAAAATTTGCGACAGTAAAAAATTATTTTTTGAAAAATTTACTGTAGAAAGGCGTATTTAAAATTTGCGACAGTAGAAAATTATTTTTTTGAAATATTTACTATAGAAAAGGCAATCCCTGGCGTATTTAAAATTTGCGACAGCAAAAAAATTATTTTTTGAAAAATTTACTGTAGAAAAGGCAATCTCTGGCGTATTTAAAATTTGCGACAGTAAAAAAATAATTTTTGAAAAATTTACTATAGAAAAGGCAATCCCTGGCGCAATTAAAACTTGCGACAGTAAAAAATTAATTTTTGAAAAATTTACTGTAGAAAAGGCAATCCCTGGCGCAATTAAAATTTGCGACAGTAGAAAATTATTTTTTGAAAAAATTACTATAGAAAAGGCAATCCCTGGCGTAATTAAAATTTGGGACAGTAGAAAATTATTTTTTGATCATTTACTGTAGAAAGGGCAATCCCTGGCGCAATTAAAATTTGCGACAGTAAAAAATTATTTTTTGAAAAATTTACTGTAGAAAAGGCAATCCCTGGCGTAATTAAAATTTGCGACAGTAAAAAATTATTTTTTGAAAAATTTACTGTAGAAATGGCAATCCCTGGCGCATTTAAAATTTGCGACAGTAGAAAATTATTTTTTGAAAAATTTACTGTAGAAAAGGCAATCCCTGGCGCAATTAAAATTTGCGACAGTAGAAAAATATTTTTTGAAAAATTTACTGTAGAAAAGCCAATCCCTGGCGTATTTAAAATTTGCGACAGTAAAAAATTATTTTTTGAATTATTTACTATAGAAAAGGCAATCCCTGTCGTAATTAAAATTTGCGACAGTAAAAAATTAATTTTTGAAAAATTTACTATAGAAAAGGTAATCCCTGGCGCAATTAAAATTTGCGACAGTAAAAAATAATTTTTTGAAAAATTTACTGTAGAAAAGGCAATCCCTGGCGCAATTAAAATTTGCGACAGTAGAAAATTATTTTTTGAAAAATTTACTATAGAAGAGGCAATCCTTGGCGTAATTAAAATTTGCGACAGTAGAAAATTATTTTTTGAAAAATTTACTATAGAAAAGGCAATCCCTGGCTTAATTAAAATTTGCGACAGTAAAAAACTAATTTTTGACAAATTTACTATAAAATAGGCAATCGCTGTCGTATTTAAAATTTGCGACAGTAAAAAATTAAATTTTGAAAAATTTACTGTAGAAAAGGCAATCCCTGGCGTAATTAAAATTTTCGACAGTAAAAAATTATTTTTTGAATAATTTACTGTAGAAAAGGCAATCCCTGGCGTATTTAAAACTTGCGACAGTAAAAAATTAATTTTTGAAATATTTACTATAGAAGAGGCAAACCCTGGCGTATTTAAAATTTGCGACAGTAAAAAATTAATTTTTGAAAAATTTACTATAGAAAAGGCAATCCCTGGCGTAATTAAAATTTGCGACAGTTAAAAATTATTTTTTGAAAAATTTACTGTAGAAAAGGCAATTCCTGGCGCAATTAAAATTTGCGACAGTAAAAAATTATTTTTGGCAAAATTTACTATAGAAAAGGCAATCCCTGGCGCAATTAAAATTTGCGACAGTAAAAAATTATTTTTTGAAAAATTTACTGTAGAAAAGGCAATCCCTGGCGCAATTAAAATTTGCGACAGTAAAAAATTATTTTTTGAATAATTTACTATAGAAAAGGCAATCCCTGGCGCAATTAAAACTTGCGACAGTAAAAAATTATTTTTTGAATAATTTACTATAGAAAAGGCAATCCCTGGCGCAATTAAAATTTGCGACATTATAAAATTATTTTTTTAAAAATTTACTATAGAAAAGGCAATCCCTGACGTAATTAAAATGTGCGACAGTATAAAATTATTTTTTGCAAAATTTACTATAGAAGAGGCAATCCCTGGCGTATTTAAAATTTGCGAGAGTAAAAAATTAATTTTTGAAAAATTTACTATAGAAAAATCAATCCATGGCGTAATTAAAATATGCGACAGTAGAAAATAATTTTTTGAATAACTTACTGCAGAAAAGGCAATCCCTGGCGTATTTAAAATTTGCGACAGTAAAAAATTATTTTTTGAAAAATTTACTATAGAAAAGGCAATCCCAGGCGTAATTAAAATTTGCAACAGTAAAACATTAATTTTTGAAAAATTTACTGTAGAAAAGGCAATCCCTGGCGCAATTCAAATTTGCGACAGTAAAAAATTATTTTTTGCAAAATTTACTATAGAAAAGGCAATCCCTGGCGTAATTAAAATTTGAAACAGTAAAAAATTAATTTTTGAAAAATTTACTGTAGAAAAGGCAATCCCTCGCGCAATTAAAATTTGCGACAGTAAAAAATTATTTTTTGCAAAATTTACTATAGAAAAGACAATGCCTGGCGTAATTAAAATTTGCGACAGTAAAAAATTAATTTTTGAAAAATTTACTATAGAAAAGGCAATCCCTGGCGCAATTAAAATTTGTGACAGTAAAAAATTATTTTTTGAAAAATTTACTGTAGAAAAGGCGTATTTAAAATTTGCGACAGTAGAAAATTATTTTTTGAAATATTTACTATAGAAAAGGCAATCCCTTGCGTATTTAAAATTTGCGACAGTAAAAAATTATTTTTTGAAAAGTTTACTGTAGAAAAGGCAATCCCTGGCGTATTTAAAATTTGCTACAGTAAAAAATTAATTTTTGAAAAATTTACTATAGAAAAGGCAATCCCTGGCGCAACTAAAACTTGCGACAATAAAAAATTATTTTTTGAAAAATTTACTGTAGAAAAGGCAATCCCTGGCGCAATTAAAATTTGTGACAGTAAAAAATTATTTTTTGAAAAATTTACTATAGAAAAGGCAATCCCTGGCGCAACTAAAATTTGCGAGAGTAAAAAATTATTTCTTGAAAAATTTACTGTAGCAAAGGCAATCCCTGGCGCAATTAAAATTTGCGACAGTAAAAAATTATTTTTTTAAAAATTTACTATAGAAAAGGCAAACCCTGGCGCAATTAAAATTTGCGATAGTAAAAAATTATTTTTTGAAAAATTTACTATAGAAAAGGCAATCCCTGACGGATTTAAAATTTTCCATAGTAAAAAATATTTTTGTGAAATATTTACTATAGAAAAGGCAACCCCTGGCTTATTTAAAATTTGCGACAGTAAAAAATTATTTTTTGAAAAATTTACTATAGAAAAGGCAATCCCTGGCGTAATTAAAATTTGCGACAGTAAAAAACTAATTTTTCAAAAATTTACTATAGAAGAGGCAATCACTGGCGTATTTAAAATTTGCGACAGCAAAAAAATTATTTTTTGAAATATTTACTATAGAAGAGGCAATCCCTGGCGTATTTAAAATTTGCGACAGTAAAAAGTTATTTTTTGAAAAATTTACTATAGAAAAGGCAATCCCTGGCGTAATTAAAACTTACGACAGTAAAAAATTATTTTTTGAAAAATTTACTGTAGAAAAGGCAATCCCTGGCGTATTTAAAACTTGCGACAGTAAAAAATTAATTTTTGAAATATTTACAATAGAAGTGGCAATCCCTGGCGTATTTAAAATTTGCGACAGTAAAAAATTAATTTTTGAAAAATTTACTATAGAAAAGGCAATCCCTGGCCTAATTAAAATTTGCGACAGTAAAAAATTATTTTTTGAAAAATTTACTGTAGAAAAGGCAATCCCTGGCGCAATTAAAATTTGCGACAGTAAAAAATTATTTTTGGCAAGATTTACTATAGAAAAGGCAATCCCTGGCGTAATTAAAATTTGCGACAGTAAAAAATTATTTTTGGCAAAATTTACTATAGAAAAGGCGATCCCTGGCGCAATTAAAATTTGCGACAGTAAAAAATAATTTTTTGAAAAATTTACTGTAGAAAAGGCAATCCCTGGCGCAATTAAAATTTGCGACAGTAAAAAATTATTTTTTGAATAATTTACTATAGAAAAGGCAATCCCTGGCGCAATTAAAACTTGCGACAGTAAAAAATTATTTTTTGAATAATTTACTATAGAAAAGGCAATCCCTGGCGCAACTAAAATTTGCGACATTATAAAATTATTTTTTGAAAAATTTACTATAGAAAAGGCAATCCATGACGTAATTAAAATGTGCGACAGTATAAAATTATTTTTTGCAAAATTTACTATAGAAAAGGCAATCCCTGGCGTATTTAAAATTTGCGACAGTAAAAAAATAATTTTTGAAAAATTTACTATAGAAAAGGCAATCCATGGCGTAATTAAAATTTGCGACAGTAGAAAATAATTTTTTGAATAACTTACTGTAGAAAAGGCAATCCCTGGCGTATTTAAAATTTGCGACAGTAAAAAATTATTTTTTGAAAAAAATACTATAGAAAAGGCAATCCCTGGCGTAATTAAAATTTGCAACAGTAAAAAATTAATTTTTGAAAAATTTACTGTAGAAAAGGCAATCCCTGGCGCAATTCAAATTTGCGACAGTAAAAAATTATTTTTTGCAAAATTTACTATAGAAAAGGCAATCCCTGGCGTAATTAAAATTTGAAACAGTAAAAAATTAATTTTTGAAAAATTTACTGTAGAAAAGGCAATCCCTGGCGCAATTAAAATTTGCGACAGTAAAAAATTATTTTTTGCAAAATTTACTATAGAAAAGACAATCCCTGGCGTAATTAAAATTTACGACAGTAAAAAATTAATTTTTGAAAAATTTACTATAGAAAAGGCAATTCCTGGCGCAATTAAAACTTGCGACAGTAAAAAATTATTTTTTGATAAATTTACTGTAGAAAAGGCAATCCCTGGCGCAATTAAAATTTGCGACAGTAGAAAATTATTTTTTGAAAAATTTACTATAGAAAAGGCAATCCCTGGCGTAATTAAAATTTGCGACAGTAAAAAATTATTTTTTGAAAAATTTACTGTAGAAAAGGCGTATTTAAAATTTGCGACAGTAGAAAATTATTTTTTGAAATATTTACTATAGAAAAGGCAATCCCTTGCGTATTTAAAATTTGCGACAGTAAAAAATTATTTTTTGAAAAATTTACTGTAGAAAAGGCAATCCCTGGCGTATTTAAAATTTGCGACAGTAAAAAATTAATTTTTTAAAAATTTACTATAGAAAAGGCAATCCCTGGCGCAACTAAAACTTGCGACAGTAAAAAATTATTTTTTGAAAAATTTACTGTAGAAAAGGCAATCCCTGGCGCAATTAAAATTTGAGACAGTAGAAAATTAGTTTTTGAAAAATTTACTATAGAAAAGGCAATCCCTGGCGCAATTAAAATTTGCGAGAGTAAAAAATTATTTCTTGAAAAATTTACTGTAGAAAAGGCAACCCTGGCGCAATTAAAATTTGCGACAGTAAAAAATTATTTTTTGAAAAATTTACTATAGAAAAGGCAAACCCTGGCGCAATTAAAATTTGCGATAGTAAAAAATTATTTTTTGAAAAATTTACTATAGAAAAGGCAATCCCTGACGGATTTAAAATTTTCCATAGTATAAAATATTTTTTTGAAAAATTTACTATAGAAAAGGCAATCCCTGGCTTATTTAAAATTTGCGACAGTAAAAAATTATTTTTTGAAAAATTTACTATAGAAAAGGCAATCCCTGGCGTAATTAAAATTTGCGACAGTAAAAAACTAATTTTTGAAAAATTTACTATAGAAGAGGCAATCCCTGGCGTATTTAAAATTTGCGACAGTAAAAAATTATTTTTTGAAAAATTTACTATAGAAGAGGCAATCCCTGGCGTATTTAAAATTTGCGGCAGTAAAAATTATTTTTTGAAAAATTTACTATAGAAAAGGCAATCCCTGGCGTAATTAAAACTTGCGACAGTAAAAAATTATTTTTTGAAAAATTTACTGTAGAAAAGGCAATCCCTGGCGCAATCAAAATTTGCGACAGTAAAAAATTAGTTTTTGAAAAATTTACTATAGAAAAGGCAATGCCTGGCGTAATTAAAATTTGCGACAGTAAAAAATTAATTTTTGAAAAATTTACTATAGAATAGGCAATCGCTGGCGTATTTAAAATTTGCGACAGTAAAAAATTATTTTTTGAAAAATTTACTATAGAAAAGGCAATCCCTGGCGCAATTAAAATTTGCGACAGTAAAAAATTATTTTTTGAAAAATTTACTATAGAAAAGGCGATCCCTGGCGTAATTAAAATTTTCGACAGTAAAAAATTATTTTTTGAATAATTTACTATAGAAAACGCAATCCCTGGCGCAATTAAAATTTGCGACAGTAAAAAATTATTTTTTGCAAAATTTACTATAGAAAAAGGCAATCCGTGGCGTATTTAAAATTTGCGACAGTATAAAATTAAATTTTGAAAAATTTACTATAGAAAAGGCAATCCCTGGCGTAATTAAAATTTTCGACAGTAAAAATTTATTTTTTGAAAAATTTACTGTAGAAAAGGCAATCCCTGACGTTATTAAAATTTGCGACAGTATAAAATTATTTTTGCAAAATTTACTATAGAAGAGGCAATCCCTGGCGTATTTAAAATTTGCGACAGTAAAAAATTAATTTTTGAAAAATTTACTATAGAAAAGGCAATCCATGGCGTAATTAAAATTTTCGACAGTAAAAAAATATTTTTTGAAAAATTTACTGTAGAAAAGGCAATCCCTGGCGCAATTAAAATTTGCGACAGTAAAAAATTTTTTTTTGAAATATTTACTGTAGAAAAGGCAATCCCTGGCGCAATTAAAATTTGCGAAAGTAAAAAATTATTTTTTGAAAAATTTACTGTAGAAAAGGCAATCCCTGGCGCAATTAAAATTTGCGACAGTAGAAAATTATTTTTTGAAAAATTTACTATAGAAAAGGCAATCCCTGGCGTAATTAAAATTTGCGACAGTAAAAAATTATTTTTTGAAAAATTTACTGTAGAAAAGGCAATCCCTGGCGCATTTAAAATTTGCGACAGTAGAAAATTATTTTTTGAATTATTTACTATAGAAAAGTATAGTAAAAAATTAATTTTTGAAAAATTTACTATAGAAAAGGTAATCCCTGGCGCAATTAAAATTTGCGACAGTAAAAAATAATTTTTTGAAAAATTTACTGTAGAAAAGGCAATCCCTGGCGCAATTAAAATTTGCGACAGTAGAAAATTATTTTTTGAAAAATTTACTATAGAAGAGGCAATCCCTGGCGTAATTAAAATTTGCGACAGTAGAAAATTATTTTTTGAAAAATTTACTATAGAAAAGGCAATCCCTGGCTTAATTAAAATTTGCGACAGTAAAAAATTAATTTTTGAAAAATTTACTATAAAATAGGCAATCCCTGGCGTATTTAAAATTTGAGACAGTTGAAAATTATTTTTTGATAAATTTAAATTAGAAAAGGCAATCCCTGGCGTATTTAAAATTTGCGACAGTATAAAATGAAATTTTGAAAAATTTACTGTAGAAAAGGCAATCCCTGGCGTAATTAAAATTTTCGACAGTAAAAAATTATTTGTTGAATAATTTACTGTAGAAAAGGCAATCCCTGGCGTATTTAAAACTTGCGACAGTAAAAAATTAATTTTTGAAATATTTACTATAGAAGAGGCAATCCCAGGCGTATTTAAAATTTGCGACAGTAAAAAATTAATTTTTGAAAAATTTACTATAGAAAAGGCAATCCCTGGCGTAATTAAAATTTGCGACAGTAAAAAATAATTTTTTGAAAAATTTACTGTAGAAAAGGCAATCCCTGGCGCAATTAAAATTTGCGACAGTAAAAAATTATTTTTGGCAAAATTTACTATAGAAAAGGAATCCCTGGCGCAATTAAAATTTGCGACAGTAAAAAATTATTTTTTGAAAAATTTACTTTAGAAAAGGCAATCCCTGGCGCAATTAAAATTTGCAACAGTAAAAAATTATTTTTTCAAAAATTTACTGCAGAAAAGGCAATCCCTGGCGCAATTAAAATTTGCGACAGTAGAAAATTATTTTTTGAAAAATTTACTATAGAAAAGGCAATCCCTGGCGTAGTTAAAATTTGCGACAGAAAAAAATATTTTTTGAAAAATTTACTGTAGAAAAGGCGTATTTAAAATTTGCGACAGTAGAAAATTATTTTTTGAAATATTTACTATAGAAAAGGCAATCCCTGGCGCAATTAAAATTTGCGACAGTAAAAAATTAGTTTTTGAAAAATTTACTGTAGAAAATGCAATCCCTGGCGTAATTAAAATTTGCGACAGTAAAAAAATAATTTTTGAAAAATTTACTATAGAAGAGGCAATCCCTGGCGTATTTAAAATTTGCGACAGTAAAAAATTAATTTTTGAAAAATTTACTATAGAAGAGGCAATCCCTGGCGTATTTAAAATTTGCGACAGTAAAAAATTATTTTGTGCAAAATTTACTATAGAAAAGGCAATCCCTGGCGTAATTAAAATTTGCGACAGTAAAACATTAATTTTTGAAAAATTTACTATAGAAAAGGCAGTCCCTGGCGCAATTAAAACTTACGACAGTAAAAAATTATTTTTTCAAAAATTTACTGCAGAAAAGGCAATCCCTGGCGCAATTAAAATTTGCGACAGTAGAAAATTATTTTTTGAAATATTTACTATAGAAAAGGCAATCCCTGGCGCAATTAAAATTTGCGACAGTAGAAAATTATTTTTTGAAATATTTACTATAGAAAAGGCAATCCCTGGCGCAATTAAAATTTGCGACAGTATAAAATTATTTTTTGAAAAATTTACTGTAGAAAATGCAATCCCTGGCGTAATTAAAATTTGCGACAGTAAAAAATTAATTTTTGAAAAATTTACTATAGAAGAGGCAATCCCTGGCGTATTTAAAATTTGCGACAGTAAAAAATTATTTTTTGAAAAATTTACTATAGAAAAGGCAATCCCTGGCGTAGTTAAAATTTGCGACAGAAAAAAATATTTTTTGAAAAATTTACTGTAGAAAAGGCGTATTTAAAATTTGCGACAGTAGAAAATTATTTTTTGAAATATTTACTATAGAAAAGGCAATCCCTGGCGGATTTAAAATTTTCGACAGTAAAAAAATTATTTTTTGAAAAATTTACTATAGAATAGGCAATCATTGGCGTATTTAAAATTTGCGACAGTAAAAAATTATTTTTTGAAAAATTTACTATAGAAAAGGCAATCCCTGGCGTAATTAAAATTTGCGACAGTAAAAAATTAATTTTTGAAAAATTTACTATAGAAGAGGCAATCCCTGGCGTATTTAAAATTTGCGACAGTAAAAAATTAATTTTTGAAAAATTTACTATAGAAGAGGCAATCCCTGGCGTATTTAAAATTTGCGACAGTAAAAAATTATTTTGTGCAAAATTTACTATAGAAAAGGCAATCCCTGGCGTAATTAAAATTTGCGACAGTAAAAAATTATTTTGTGCAAAATTTACTATAGAAAAGGCAATCCCTGGCGTAATTAAAATTTGAGACAGTAAAACATTAATTTTTGAAAAATTTACTATAGAAAAGGCAATCCCTGGCGCAATTAAAACTTGCGACAGTAAAAAATTATTTTTTGAAAAATTTACTGTAGAAAAGGCAATCCCTGGCGCAATTAAAGTTTGCGAGAGTAGAAAATTATTTTTTGAAAAATTTACTATAGAAAAGGCAATCCCTGGCGTAATTAAAATTTGCGACAGTAAAAAATTATTTTTTGAAAAATTTACTGTAGAAAAGGCGTATTTAAAATTTGCGACAGTAGAAAATTATTTTTTGAAATATTTACTATAGAAAGGGCAATCCCTTGCGTATTTAAAATTTGCGACAGTAAAAAATAATTTTTTGAAAAATTCACCGTAGAAAAGGCAATCCCTGGCGTATTTAAAATTTGCGACAGTAAAAAATTAATTTTTGAAAAATTTACTGTAGAAAAGGCAATCCCTGGCGCAATTAAAATTTGCGACAGTAAAAAATTATTTTTTGAAAAATTTACTATAGAAAAGGCAATCCCTGGCGCAATTAAAATTTGCGAGAGTAAAAAATTATTTTTTGAAAAATTTACTTAGAAAAGGCAATCCCTGGCGTATTTAAAATTTGCGACAGTAAAAAATAATTTTTTGAAAAATTCACTGTAGAAAAGGCAATCCCTGGCGTATTTAAAATTTGCGACAGTAAAAAATTAATTTTTGAAAAATTTACTATAGAAAAGGCAATCCCTGGCGCAATTAAAACATGCGACAGTAAAAAATTATTTTTTGAAAAAATTACTGTAGAAAAGGCAATCCCTGGCGCAATTAAAATATGTGACAGTAGAAAATTATTTTTTGAAAAATTTGCTATAGAAAAGGCAATCCCTGGCGCAATTAAAATTTGCGACAGTAAAAAATTATTTTTTGAAAAATTTACTGTAGCAAAGGCAATCCCTGGCGTAATTAAAATTTGCGACAGTAAAAAATTAATTTTTGAAAAATTTACTATAGAAAAGGCAGTCCCTGGTGCAATTAAAACTTGCGACAGTAAAAAATTATTTTTTGAAAAATTTACTGCAGAAAAGGCAATCCCTGGCGCATTTAAAATTTGCGACAGTAGAAAATTATTTTTTGAAAAATTTACTATAGAAAAGGCAATCCCTGGCGTAATTAAAATTTGCGACAGATAAAATTACTTTTTGAAAAATTTACTGTAGAAAAGGCGTATTTAAAATTTGCGACAGTAGAAAATTATTTTTTGAAATATTTACTATAGAAAAGGCAATCCCTGGCGCAATTAAAATTTGCGACAGTAAAAAATTATTTTTTGAAAAATTTACTATAGAAAAGGCAATCCCTGGGCGCAATTAAAATTTGCGAGAGTAAAAAATTATTTTTTGAAAAATTTACTTAGAAAAGGCAAAATTATTTTTTGAAAAATTTACTATAGAAAAGGCAATCCCTGGCGTATTTAAAATTTGCGACAGTAAAAAATTATTTTTTGAAAAATTTACTATAGAAAAGGCAATCCCTGGCGTAATTAAAATTTGCGACAGTAAAAAATTAATTTTTGAAAAATTTACTATAGAAGAGGCAATCCCTGGCGTATTTAAAATTTGCGACAGTAAAAAATTAATTTTTGAAAAATTTACTATAGAAGAGGCAATCCCTGGCGTATTTAAAATTTGCGACAGTAAAAAATTATTTTGTGCAAAATTTACTATAGAAAAGGCAATCCCTGGCGTAATTAAAATTTGCGACAGTAAAACATTAATTTTTGAAAAATTTACTATAGAAAAGGCAATCCCTGGCGCAATTAAAACTTGCGACAGTAAAAAATTATTTTTTGAAAAGTTTACTGTAGAAAAGGCAATCCCTGGCGCAATTAAAGTTTGCGACAGTAGAAAGTTATTTTTTGAAAAATTTACTATAGAAAAGGCAATCCCTGGCGTAATTAAAATTTGCGACAGTAAAAACTTATTTTTTGAAAAATTTACTGTAGAAAAGGCGTATTTAAAATTTGCGACAGTAGAAAATTATTTTTTGAAATATTTACTATAGAAAAGGCAATCCCTGGCGTATTTAAAATTTGCGACAGTAAAAAATAATTTTTTGAAAAATTCACCGTAGAAAAGGCAATCCCTGGCGTATTTAAAATTTGCGACAGTAAAAAATTAATTTTTGAAAAATTTACTGTAGAAAAGGCAATCCCTGGCGCAATTAAAATTTGCGACAGTAAAAAATTATTTTTTGAAAAATTTACTATAGAAAAGGCGATCCCTGGCGCAATTAAAATTTGCGAGAGTAAAAAATTATTTTTTGAAAAATTTACTTAGAAAAGGCAATCCCTGGCGTATTTAAAATTTGCGACAGTAAAAAATTAATTTTTGAAAAATTTACTATAGAAAAGGCAATCCCTGGCGCAATTAAAACTTGCGACAGTAAAAAATTATTTTTTGAAAAAATTACTGTAGAAAAGGCAATCCCTGGCGGAATTGAAATTTGTGACAGTAGAAAATTATTTTTTGAAAAATTTACTATAGAAAAGGCAATCCCTGGCGCAATTAAAATTTGCGACAGTAAAAAATTATTTTTTGAAAAATTTACTGTAGCAAAAGCAATCCCTGGCGCAATTAAAATTTGCGACAGTAAAAAATAATTTTTTGAAAAATTTACTATAGAAAAGGCAGTCCCTGGCGCAATTAAAATTTGCGACAGTAAAAAAAATTTTTTTGAATAATTTACTATAGAAAAGGCAATCCCTGGCGCAATTAAAACTTGCGACAGTAAAAAATTATTTATTGAAAAAATTACTGTAGAAAAGGCAATCCCTGGCGCAATTAAAATATGTGACAGTAGAAAATTATTTTTTGAAAAATTTACTATAGAAAAGGCAATCCCTGGCGCAATTAAAATTTTCGACAGTAAAAAATTATTTTTTGAAAAATTTACTGTAGCAAAGGCAATCCCTGGCGTAGTTAAAATTTGCGACAGTAAAAAATTAATTTTTGAAAAATCTACTATAGAAAAGGCAGTCCCTGGCGCAATTAAAACTTGCGACAGTAAAAAATTATTTTTTGAAAAATTTACTGCAGAAAAGGCAATCCCTGGCGCAATTAAAATTTGCGACAGTAGAAAATTATTTTTTGAAAAATTTACTATAGAAAAGGCAATCCCTGGCGTAATTAAAATTTGCGACAGAAAAAATTATTTTTTGAAAAATTTACTGTAGAAAAGGCGTAATTAAAATTTGCGACAGTAGAAAATTATTTTTTGAAATATTTACTATAGAAAAGGCAATCCCTGGCGTATTTAAAATTTGCGACAGTAAAAAATAATTTTTTGAAAAATTTACTGTAGAAAAGGCAATCCCTGGCGTATTTAAAATTTGCGACAGTATAAAATTATTTTTTGAAAAATTTACTATAGAAAAGGCAATCCCTGGCGTAATTAAAATTTGCGACAGTAAAAAATTATTTTTTGAAAAATTTACTGTAGAAAAGGCAATCCCTGGCGCAATTAAAATTTGCGACAGTAAAAAATTATTTTTTGAAAAATTTACTGTAGAAAAGGCAATCCCTGGCGCAATTAAAATTTGCGAGAGTAAAAAATTATTTTTTGAAAAATTTACTTAGAAAAGGCAATCCCTGGCGGATTTAAAATTTTCGACAGTAAAAAAATTATTTTTTGAAAAATTTACTATAGAAAAGGCAATCCCTGGCGTATTTAAAATTTGCGACAGTAAAAAATTATTTTTTGAAAAATTTACTATAGAAAAGGCAATCCCTGGCGTAATTAAATTTTGCGACAGTAAAAAATTAATTTTTGAAAAATTTACTATAGAAGAGGCAATCCCTGGCGTATTTAAAATTTGCGGCAGTAAAAAATTAATTTTTGAAAAATTTACAATAGAAGAGGCAATCCCTGGCGTATTTAAAATTTGCGACAGTAAAAAGTAATTTTTTGAAAAATTTACTATAGAAAACGCAATCCCTGGCGTAATTAAAATTTGCGACAGTATAAAATTATTTTTTGAAAAATTTACTATAGAAAAGGCAATCCCTGGCGCATTTAAAATTTGCGACAGTAAAAAATTATTTTTTGAAAAATTTACTGTATAAAAGGCAATCCCTGCGCAATTAAAATTTGCGACAGTAAAAAATTATTTTTTGAATAATTTACTATAGAAAAGGCAATCCCTGGCGCAATTAAAACTTGCGAAAGTAAAAAATTATTTTTTGAATAATTTACTATAGAAAAGGCAATCCCTGGCGCAATTAAAATTTGCGACAGTATAAAATTATTTTTTGAAAAATTTACTATAGAAAAGGCAATCCCTAACGTAATTAAAATTTGCGACAGTATAAAATTATTTTTTGCAAAATTTACTATAGAAGAGGCAATCCCTGGCGTATTTAAAATTTGCGACAGTAAAAAATTAATTTTTGAAAAATTTACTATAGGAAAGGCAATCCCTGGCGCAATTAAAACTTGCGACAGTAAAAAATTATTTTTTGAAAAAATTACTGTAGAAAAGGCAATCCGTGGCGGAATTGAAATTTGTGACAGTAGAGAATTATTTTTTGAAAAATTTACTATAGAAAAGGCAATCCCTGGCGCAATTAAAATTTGCGACAGTAAAAAATTATTTTTTGAAAAATTTACTGTAGCAAAAGCAATCCCTGGCGCAATTAAAATTTGCGTCAGTAAAAAATAATTTTTTGAAAAATTTACTATAGAAAAGGCAGTCACTGGCGCAATTAAAATTTGCGACAGTAAAAAAATTTTTTTTGAATAATTTACTATAGAAAAGGCAATCCCTGGCGCAATTAAAACTTGCGACAGTAAAAAATTATTTTTTGAAAAAATTACTGTAGAAAAGGCAATCCCTGGCGCAATTAAAATATGTGACAGTAGAAAATTATTTTTTGAAAAATTTACTATAGAAAAGGCAATCCCTGGCGCAATTAAAATTTGCGACAGTAAAAAATTATTTTTTGAAAAATTTACTGTAGCAAAGGCAATCCCTGGCGTATTTAAAATTTGCGACAGTAAAAAATAATTTTTTGAAAAATTTACTGTAGAAAAGGCAATCCCTGGCGTATTTAAAATTTGCGACAGTATAAAATTATTTTTTGAAAAATTTACTATAGAAAAGGCAATCCCTGGCGCAATTAAAATTTGCGACAGTAAAAAATTATTTTTTGAAAAATTTACTCTAGAAAAGGCAATCCCTGGCGCAATTAAAATTTGCGACAGTAAAAAATTATTTTTTGAAAAATTTACTGTAGAAAAGGCAATCCCTGGCGCAATTAAAATTTGCGAGAGTAAAAAATTATTTTTTGAAAAATTTACTTAGAAAAGGCAATCCCTGGCGGATTTAAAATTTTCGACAGTAAAAAAATTATTTTTTGAAAAATTTACTATAGAAAAGGCAATCCCTGGCGTATTTAAAATTTGCGACAGTAAAAAATTATTTTTTGAAAAATTTACTATAGAAAAGGCAATCCCTGGCGTAATTAAATTTTGCGACAGTAAAAAATTAATTTTTGAAAAATTTACTATAGAAGAGGCAATCCCTGGCGTATTTAAAATTTGCGACAGTAAAAAATTAATTTTTGAAAAATTTACTATAGAAGAGGCAATCCCTGGCGTATTTAAAGTTTGCGACAGTAAAAAGTAATTTTTTGAAAAATTTACTATAGAAAACGCAATCCCTGGCGTAATTAAAATTTGCGACAGTATAAAATTATTTTTTGAAAAATTTACTATAGAAAAGGCAATCCCTGGCGCATTTAAAATTTGCGACAGTAAAAAATTATTTTTTGAAAAATTTACTGTAGAAAAGGCAATCCCTGCGCAATTAAAATTTGCGACAGTAAAAAATTATTTTTTGAATAATTTACTATAGAAAAGGCAATCCCTGGCGCAATTAAAACTTGCGAAAGTAAAAAATTATTTTTTGAATAATTTACTATAGAAAAGGCAATCCCTGGCGCAATTAAAATTTGCGACAGTATAAAATTATTTTTTGAAAAATTTACTATAGAAAAGGCAATCCCTAACGTAATTAAAATTTGCGACAGTATAAAATTATTTTTTGCAAAATTTACTATAGAAGAGGCAATCCCTGGCGTATTTAAAATTTGCGACAGTAAAAAATTAATTTTTGAAAAATTTACTATAGAAAAGGCAATCCATGGCGTTATTAAAATTTGCGGCAGTAGAAATTTATTTTTTGAAAAATTTACTGTAGAAAAGGCAATCACTGGCGTATTTAAAATTTGCGACATTATAAAATTAAATTTTGAAAAATTTACTGTAGAAAAGGCAATCCCTGGCATGATTAAAATTTTCGACAGTAAAAAATTATTTTTTGAAAAATTTACTTAGAAAAGGCAATCCCTGGCGGATTTAAAATTTTCGACAGTAAAAAAATTATTTTTTGAAAAATTTACTATAGAAAAGGCAATCCCTGGCGTATTTAAAATTTGCGATAGTAAAAAATTATTTTTTGAAAAATTTACTATAGAAAAGGCAATCCCTGGCGTAATTAAATTTTGCGACAGTAAAAAATTAATTTTTGAAAAATTTACTATAGAAGAGGCAATCCCTGGCGTATTTAAAATTTGCGACAGTAAAAAATTAATTTTTGAAAAATTTACTATAGAAGAGGCAATCCCTGGCGTATTTAAAATTTGCGACAGTAAAAAGCAATTTTTTGAAAAATTTACTATAGAAAACGCAATCCCTGGCGTAATTAAAATTTGCGACAGTATAAAATTATTTTTTGAAAAATTTACTATAGAAAAGGCAATCCCTGGCGCATTTAAAATTTGCGACAGTAAAAAATTATTTTTTGAAAAATTTACTGTAGAAAAGGCAATCCCTGCGCAATTAAAATTTGCGACAGTAAAAAATTATTTTTTGAATAATTTACTATAGAAAAGGCAATCCCTGGCGCAATTAAAACTTGCGAAAGTAAAAAATTATTTTTTGAATAATTTACTATAGAAAAGGCAATCCCTGGCGCAATTAAAATTTGCGACAGTATAAAATTATTTTTTGAAAAATTTACTATAGAAAAGGCAATCCCTAACGTAATTAAAATTTGCGACAGTATAAAATTATTTTTTGCAAAATTTACTATAGAAGAGGCAATCCCTGGCGTATTTAAAATTTGCGACAGTAAAAAATTAATTTTTGAAAAATTTACTATAGAAAAGGCAATCCCTGGCGCAATTAAAACTTGCGACAGTAAAAAATTATTTTTTGAAAAAATTACTGTAGAAAAGGCAATCCCTGCCGGAATTGAAATTTGTGACAGTAGAAAATTATTTTTTGAAAAATTTACTATAGAAAAGGCAATCCCTGGCGCAATTAAAATTTGCGACAGTAAAAAATTATTTTTTGAAAAATTTACTGTAGCAAAAGCAATCCCTGGCGCAATTAAAATTTGCGACAGTAAAAAATAATTTTTTGAAAAATTTACTATAGAAAAGGCAGTCCCTGGCGCAATTAAAATTTGCGACAGTAAAAAAATTTTTTTTTAATAATTTACTATAGAAAAGGCAATCCCTGGCGCAATTAAAACTTGCGACAGTAAAAAACTATTTTTTGAAAAAATTACTGTAGAAAAGGCAATCCCTGGCGCAATTAAAATATGTGACAGTAGAAAATTATTTTTTGAAAAATTTACTATAGAAAAGGCAATCCCTGGCGCAATTAAAATTTGCGACAGTAAAAAATTATTTTTTGAAAAATTTACTATAGAAAAGGCAATCCCTGGCGCAATTAAAATTTGCGACAGTAAAAAATTATTTTTTGAAAAATTTACTGTAGCAAGGGCAATCCCTGGCGTAATTAAAATTTGCGACAGTAAAAAATTAATTTTTGAAAAATCTACTATAGAAAAGGCAGTCCCTGGCGCAATTAAAACTTGCGACAGTAAAAAATTATTTTTTGAAAAATTTACTGCAGAAAAGGCAATCCCTGGCGCAATTAAAATTTGCGACAGTAGAAAATTATTTTTTGAAAAATTTACTATAGAAAAGGCAATCCCTGGCGTAATTAAAATTTGCGACAGAAAAAATTATTTTTTGAAAAATTTACTGTAGAAAAGGCGTAATTAAAATTTGCGACAGTAGAAAATTATTTTTTGAAATATTTACTATAGAAAAGGCAATCCCTGGCGTATTTAAAATTTGCGACAGTAAAAAATAATTTTTTGAAAAATTTACTGTAGAAAAGGCAATCCCTGGCGTATTTAAAATTTGCGACAGTATAAAATTATTTTTTGAAAAATTTACTATAGAAAAGGCAATCCCTGGCGCAATTAAAATTTGCGACAGTAAAAAATTATTTTTTGAAAAATTTACTCTAGAAAAGGCAATCCCTGGCGCAATTAAAATTTGCGACAGTAAAAAATTATTTTTTGAAAAATTTACTGTAGAAAAGGCAATCCCTGGCGCAATTAAAATTTGCGAGAGTAAAAAATTATTTTTTGAAAAATTTACTTAGAAAAGGCAATCCCTGGCGGATTTAAAATTTTCGACAGTAAAAAAATTATTTTTTGAAAAATTTACTATAGAAAAGGCAATTCCTGGCGTATTTAAAATTTGCGACAGTAAAAAGTTATTTTTTGAAAAATTTACTATAGAAAAGGCAATCCCTGGCGTAATTAAATTTTGCGACAGTAAAAAATTAATTTTTGAAAAATTTACTATAGAAGAGGCAATCCCTGGCGTATTTAAAATTTGCGACAGTAAAAAATTAATTTTTGAAAAATTTACTATAGAAGAGGCAATCCCTGGCGTATTTAAAATTTGCGACAGTAAAAAGTAATTTTTTGAAAAATTTACTATAGAAAACGCAATCCCTGGCGTAATTAAAATTTGCGACAGTATAAAATTATTTTTTGAAAAATTTACTATAGAAAAGGCAATCCCTGGCGCATTTAAAATTTGCGACAGTAAAAAATTATTTTTTGAAAAATTTACTGTAGAAAAGGCAATCCCTGCGCAATTAAAATTTGCGACAGTAAAAAATTATTTTTTGAATAATTTACTATAGAAAAGGCAATCCCTGGCGCAATTAAAACTTGCGAAAGTAAAAAATTATTTTTTGAATAATTTACTATAGAAAAGGCAATCCCTGGCGCAATTAAAATTTGCGACAGTATAAAATTATTTTTTGAAAAATTTACTATAGAAAAGGCAATCCTTAACGTAATTAAAATTTGCGACAGTATAAAATTATTTTTTGCAAAATTTACTATAGAAGAGGCAATCCCTGGCGTATTTAAAATTTGCGACAGTAAAAAATTAATTTTTGAAAAAATTTACTATAGAAAAGGCAATCCATGGCGTTATTAAAATTTGCGACAGCAGAAATTTATTTTTTGAAAAATTTACTGTAGAAAAGGCAATCCCTGGCGTATTTAAAATTTGCGACAGTATAAAATTAAATTTTGAAAAATTTACTGTAGAAAAGGCAATCCCTGGCATAATTAAAATTTTCGACAGTAAAAAATTATTTTTTGAATAACTTACTGTAGAAAAGGCAATCCCTGGCGTATTTAAAATTTGCGACAGTAAAAAAATATTTTTTGAAAAATTTACTATAGAAAAGGCAATCCCTGGCGTAATTAAAATTTGCAACAGTAAAACATTAATTTTTGAAAAATTTACTGTAGAAAAGGCAATCCCTGGCGCAATTAAAATTTGCGACAGTAAAAAATTATTTTTTGCAAAATTTACTATAGAAAATGCAATCCCTGGCGTAATTAAAATTTGCGATAGTAAAAAAGTAATTTTTGAAAAATTTACTATAGAAAAGGCAATCCCTGGCGCAATTAAAATTTGCGACAGTAGAAAATTATTTTTTGAAAAATTTACTATAGAAAAGGCAATCCCTGGCGTAATTAAAATTTGCGACATTAAAAAATTATTTTTTGAAAAATTTACTGTAGAAAAGGCTTATTTAAAATTTGCGACAGTAAAAAATTATTTTTTGAATAACTTACTGTAGAAAAGGCAATCCCTGGCGTATTTAAAATTTGCGACAGTAAAAAAATATTTTTTGAAAAATTTACTATAGAAAAGGCAATCCCTGGCGTATTTAAAATTTGCGACAGTAAAAAAATATTTTTTGAAAAATTTACTATAGAAAAGGCAATCCCTGGCGTAATTAAAATTTGCAACAGCAAAACATTAATTTTTGAAAAATTTACTGTAGAAAAGGCAATCCCTGGCGCAATTAAAATTTGCGACAGTAAAAAATTATTTTTTGCAAAATTTACTATAGAAAATGCAATCCCTGGCGTAATTAAAATTTGCGATAGTAAAAAAGTAATTTTTGAAAAATTTACTATAGAAAAGGCAATCCCTGGCGCAATTAAAACTTGCGACAGTAAAAAATTATTTTTTGAAAAATTTACTGTAGAAAAGGCAATCCCTGGCGCAATTAAAATTTGCGACAGTAAAAAATTATTTTTTGAAAAAATTACTGTAGAAAAGGCAATCCCTGGCGCAATTAAAATTTGTGACAGTAGAAAATTATTTTTTGAAAAATTTACTATAGAAAAGGCAATCCCTGGCGCAATTAAAATTTGCGACAGTAAAAAATTATTTTTTGAAAAATTTACTGTAGCACAGGCAATCCCTGGCGCAATTAAAATTTGCGACAGTAAAAAATAATTTTTTGAAAAATTTCCTATAGAAAAGGCAGTCCCTGGCGCAATTAAAATTTGCGACAGTAAAAAATTATTTTTTGAAAAATTTACTATAGAAAAGGCAATCCCTGGCGTATTTAAAATTTGCGACAGTAGAAAATTATTTTTTGAAATATTTACTATAGAAAAGGCAATCCCTGGCGTATTTAAAATTTGCGACAGTAAAAAATATTTTTTTGAAAAATTCACTGTAGAAAAGGCAATCCCTGGCGTATTTAAAATTTGCGACAGTAAAAAATTAATTTTTGAAAAATTTACTATAGAGAAGGCAATCCCAGGCGCAATTAAAACTTGCGACAGTAAAAAATTATTCTTTGAAAAAATTACTGTAGAAAAGGCAATCCCTGGCGTAATTAAAATTTGTGACAGTAGAAAATTATTTTTTGAAAAATTTACTATAGAAAAGGCAATACCTGGCGCAATTAAAATTTGCGACAGTAAAAAATTATTTTTTGAAAAATTTACTGTAGCAAAGGCAATCCCTGGCGCAATTAAAATTTGCGACAGTAAAAAATATTTTTTTGAAAAATTTACTATAGAAAAGGCGGTCCCTGGCGCAATTAAAATTTGCGACAGAAAAAAATTCTTTTTTGAAAAATTTACTATAGAATAGGCAATCCCTGGCGGATTTAAAATTTTCGACAGTAAAAAAATTATTTTTTGAAAAATTTACTATAGAAAAGGCAATCCCTGGCGTAATTAAAACTTGCTACAGTAAAAAATAATTTTTTGAAAAATTTAAATAATTTTTTGAAAAATTTACTATAGAAAAGGCAGTATCTGGCGCAATTAATATTGGCGACAGTAAAAAATTCTTTTTTGAAAAATTTACTATAGAAAAGGCAATCCCTGGCGGATTTAAAATTTTCGACAGTAAAAAAATTATTTTTTGAAAAATTTACTATAGAAAAGGCAATCCCTGGCGTATTTAAAATTTGCGACAGTAAAAAATAATTTTTTGAAAAATTTACTATAGAAAAGGCAATCCCTGGCGTAATTAAAATTTGCGACAGTAAAAAATTAATTGTTGAAAAATTTACTATAGAAGAGGCAATCCCTGGCCCAATTAAAATTTGCGACAGTAAAAAATTAGTTTTTGAAAAATTTACTATAGAAAAGGCAATCCCAGGCGTAATTAAAATTTGCGACAGTAAAAAATGAATTTTTGAAAAATTTACTATAGAAAAGGCAATCCCTGGCGTATTTAAAATTTGCGACAGTAAAAAATTATTTTTTGAAAAATTTACTATAGAAAAGGCAATCCCTGGCGCAATTAAAATTTGCGAAAGTAAACAATTATTTTTTGAAAAATTTACTATAGAAAAGGCAATCCCTGGCGTATTTAAAATTTGCGACAGTAAAAAATTATTTTTTGAAAAATTTACTATAGAAAAGGCAATCCCAGGCGTATTTAAAATTTGCGACAGTATAAAATTATATTTTGAAAAATTTACTGTAGAAAAGGCTATCCCTGGCGCAATTAAAATTTGCGACAATAGAAAATTATTTTTTGAAAAATTTACTATAGAAGAGTCAATCCCTGGCGTATTTAAAATTTGCGACAGTAAAAAATTATTTTTTGAATAATTTACTATAGAAAAGGCAATCCCTGGCGTAATTAAAATTTGTGACAGTAAAAAATTAAGTTTTGAAAAATTTACTATAGAAAAGGCAATCCCTGGCGCAATAAAAATTTGCGACAGAAAAAAATTAATTTTTGAAAAATTTACTATAGAAGAGGCAATCCCTGGCGTATTTAAAATTTGCGACAGTAAAAAGTAATTTTTTGAAAAATTTACTATAGAAAAGGCAATCCCTGGCGTAATTAAAATTTGTGACAGTAAAAAATTAAGTTTCGAAAAATTTACTATAGAAAAGGCAATCCCTGGCGCAATTAAAATTTGCGACAGTAAAAAATTATTTTTTGAAAAATTTACTATAGAAAAGGCAATCCCTGGCGTAATTAAAATTTGTGACAGTAAAAAATTAAGTTTCGAAAAATTTACTATAGAAAAGGCAATCCCTGGCGCAATTAAAATTTGCGACAGAAAAAATTTTTTTTTTGAAAAATTTACTATAGAAAAGGCAATCCCTGGCGTAATTAAAATTTTCGACAGTAAAAAATTATTTTTTGAATAATTTAATATAGAAAAGGCACTCCCTGGCGCAATTAAAATTTGCGACAGTAAAAAAATATTTTTTGAAAAATTTACTGTAGAAAAGGCAATCCCTGGCGCAATTAAAATTTGCGACAGTAAAAAATAATTTTTTGCAAAATTTACTATAGAAAAGGCAATCCCTGGCGTAATTAAAATTTGCGACAGTAAAAAATTAATTTTTGAAAAATTTACTATAGAAAAGGCAATCCCTGGCGCAATTAAAACTTGCGACAGTAAAAAATTATTTTTTGAAAAATTTACTGTAGGAAAGGCAATCCCTGGCGCAATTAAAATTTGCGACAGTAGAAAATTATTTTTTGAAATATTTACTATAGAAAAGGCAATTCCTGGCGCAATTAAAATTTGCGACAGAAAAAAATTATTTTTGAAAAATTTACTATAGAAAAGGCAATCCCTGGCGTAATTAAAATTTTCGACAGTAAAAAATTATTTTTTGAATAATTTAATATAGAAAAGGCAATCCCTGGCCTATTTAAAATTTGCGACAGTAAAAAAATATTTTTTGAAAAATTTACTGTAGAAAAGGAAATCCCTAGCGCAATTTAAATTTGCGACAGTAAAAAATAATTTTTTGAAAAATTTACTATAGAAAAGGCAATCCCTGGCGTATTTAAAATTTGCGACAGCAAAAAATTAATTTTTGAAAAATTTACTATAGAAAAGGCAATCCCTGGCGCAATTAAAACTTGCGACAGTAAAAAATTATTTTTTGAAAAATTTACTATAGAAAAGGCAATCCCTGGCGGACTTAAAATTTTCGACAGTAAAAAAATTATTTTTGAAAAATTTACTATAGAAAAGGCAATCCCTGGCGTATTTAAAATTTGCGACAGTAAAAAATTATTTTTTGAAAAATTTACTATAGAAAAGGCAATCCCTGGCTTAATTAAAATTTGCGACAGTAAAAAATTAATTTTTGAAAAATTTACTATAGAAGAGGCAACCCCTGCGTATTTAAAATTTGCGACAGTAAAAAATTCATTTTTGAAAAATTTACTATAGAAGAGGCAATCCCTGGCGTATTTAAAATTTGCGACAGTAAAAAGTAATTTTTTGAAAAATTTACTATAGAAAAGGCAATCCCTGGCGTAATTAAAACTTGCTACAGTAAAAAATTATTTTTTGAAAAATTTACTGTAGAAAAGGCAATCCCTGGCGCAATTAAAATTTGCGACAGTAAAAAATTAGTTTTGAAAAATTTACTATAGAAAAGGCAATCCCTGGCGTAATTAAAATTTGCGACAGTAAAAAATTAGTTTTTGAAAAATTTACTATAGAAAAGGCAATCCCTGGCGTATTGAAAATTTGCGACAGTAAAAAATTATTTTTTGAAAAATTTGCTATAGAAAAGGCAATCCCTGGCGTAATTAAAATTTGTAACAGTAAAAAATTAATTTTTGGAAAATTTACTATAGAAAAGGCAATCCCTGGAGCAATTAAAATTTGCGACAGTAAACAACTATTTTTGAAAAATTTACTATAGAAGAGGCAATCCCTGGCGTATTTAAAATTTGCGACAGTAAAAAATTATTTTTTGAAAAATTTACTATAGAGAAGGCAATCCCTGGCGTATTTAAAATTTGCGACAGTAAAGATTATTTTTTGAAAAATTTACTGTAGAAAAGGCAATCCCTGGCGCAATTAAAATTTGCAACAGTAGAAAATTATTTTTTGAAAAATTTACTATAGAAGAGGCAATCCCTGGCGTATTTAAAATTTGCAACCGTAAAAAGTAATTTTTTGAAAAATTTACTATAGAAAAGGCAATCCCTGGCGTAATTAAAACTTGCTACAGTAAAAACCTATTTTTTGAAAAATTTACTGTAGAAAAGGCAATCCCTGGTGCAAATAAAACTTGCGACAGTAAAAAATTATTTTTTGAATAATTTACTATAGAAAAGCCAATCCCTGGCGCAATTAAAATTTGCGACAGTATAAAATTATTTTTTGAAAAATTTACTATAGAAAAGGCAATCCCTGGCGCAATTAAAATTTGCGACAGTAAAAAATTATTTTTTGAATAATTGACTATAGAAAAGGCAATCCCTGGCGCAATTAAAACTTGCGACAGTAAAAAATTATTTTTTGAATAATTTACTATAGAAAAGGCAATCCCTGGCGCAATTAAAATTTGCGACAGTATAAAATTATTTTTTGAAAAATTTACTAATCCCTGACGTAATTAAAATTTGCGACAGTATAAAATTATTTTTTGCAAAATTTACTATAGAAGAGGCAATCCCTGGCGTATTTAAAATTTGCGACAGTAAAAAATTAATTTTTGAAAAATTTACTATAGAAAAGGCAATCCATGGCGTAATTAAAATTTGCGACAGTAGAAAATTTTTTTTTGAAAAATTTACTGTAGAAAAGGCAATCCCTGGCGTATTTAAAATTTGCGACCGTATAAAATTAAATTTTGAAAAATTTACTGTAGAAAAGGCAATCCCTGGCGTAATTAAAATTTTCGACAGTAAAAAATTATTTTTTGAATAACTTACTGTAGAAAAGGCAATCCCTGGCGTAATTAAAATTTGCGACAGTAAAAAATTATTTTTTTGAAAAATTTACTATAGAAAAGGCAATCCATGGCGTAATTAAAATTTGCAACAGTAAAACATTAATTTTTGAAAAATTTACTATAGAAAAGGCAATCCCTGGCGTAGTTAAAATTTGCGACAATAAAAAATTATTTTTTGCAAAATTTACTATAGAAAAGGCAATCCCTGGCGTAATTAAAATTTGCGACAGTAAAAAATTAATTTTTGAAAAATTTACTATAGAAAAGGCAATCCCTGGCGCAATTAAAACTTGCGACAGTAAAAAATTATTTTTTTGAAAAATTTACTGTAGAAAAGGCAACCCTGGCGCAATTAAAATTTGCGACAATAGAAAATTATTTTTCGAAAAATTTACTATAGAAAAGGCAATCCCTGGCGTAATTAAAATTTGCGACAGTAAAAAATTATTTTTTGAAAAATTTACTGTAGAAAAGGCGTATTTAAAATTTGCGACAGTAGAAAAATTATTTTTTGAAATATTTACTATAGAAAAGGCAATCCCTGGCGTATTTAAAATTTGCGACAGTAAAAAATAATTTTTTGAAAAATTCACTGTAGAAAAGGCAATCCCTGGCGTATTTAAAATTTGCGACAGTAAAAAATTAATTTTTGAAAAATTTCCTATAGAAAAGGCAATCCCTGGCGCAATTAAAACTTGCAACAGTAAAACATTAATTTTTGAATAATTTACTGTAGAAAAGGCAATCCCTGGCGCAATTAAAATTTGCGACAGTAAAAAATTATTTTTTGAATAATTTACTATAGAAAAGGCAATCCCTGGCGCAATTAAAACTTGCGACAGTAAAAAATTATTTTTTGAATAATTTACTATAGAAAAGGCAATCCCTGGCGTAATTAAAATTTGCTACAGTAAAAAATTCTTTTTTGAAAAATTTACTGAATAAAAAGGCAATCCCTGGCGCAATTAAAATTTGCGACAGTAAAAAATTATTTTTTGAATAATTTACTATAGAAAAGGCAATACCTGGCGCAATTAAAACTTGCGACAGTAAAAAATTATTTTTTGAATAATTTACTATAGAAAAGGCAATCCCTGGCGCAATTAAAATTTGCGACAGTATAAAATTATTTTTGAAAAATTTACAATAGAAGAGGCAATCCCTGGCGTATTTAAAATTTGCGACAGTAAAAAATTAATTTTTGAAGAATTTACTATAGAAAAGGCAATCCATGGCGTAATTAAAATTTGCGACAGTAGAAAGTTATTTTTTGAAAAATTTACTGTAGAAAAGGCAATCCCTGGCGTATTTAAAATTTGCGACAGTATAAAATTAAATTTTGAACAATTTACTGTAGAAAAGGCAATCCCTGGCGTAATTAAAATTTTCGACAGTAAAAAATTATTTTTGGAATAACTTACTGTTGAAAAGGCAATCCCTGGCGTAATTAAAATTTGCGACAGTAAAAAATTATTTTTTGAAAAATTTACTATAGAAAAGGCAATCCCTGGCGTAATTAAAATTTGCAACAGTAAAACATTAATTTTTGAAAAATTTACTGTAGAAAAGGCAAATTCTGGCGCAATTAAAATTTGCGACAGTAAAAAATTATTTTTTGCAAAATTTACTATAGAAAAGGCAATCCCTGGCGTAATTAAAATTTGCGACTGTCACAAATTTTAATTGCGCCAGGGATTGCCTTTTCTATAGTAAATTTTTCACAAATTAATTTTTTACTGTCGCAAATTTTAAATCCGCCAGGGATTGCCTTTTCTATAGTAAATTTTTTAAAAATTAATTTTTTACTGTCGCAAATTTTAATTGCGCAAGGGATTGCCTTTTCTATAGTAAATTTTTCAAAAAATAATTTTTTTACTGTCGCAAATTTTAATTACGCCAGGGATTGCCTTTTCTATAGTAAATTTTTCAAAAAATAATTTTTTACTGTCGCAAATTTTAATTACGCCAGGGATTGCCTTTTCTATAGTAAATATTTCAAAAAATAATTTTCTACTGTCGCAAATTTTAATTGCGCCAGGGATTGCCTTTTCTATAGTAAATTTTTCAAAAAATAATTTTTTACTGTCGCAAATTTTAAATACGCCAGGGATTGCCTTTTCTATAGTAAATTTTTCAAAAAATAATTTTTTACTGTCGCAAATTTTAATTACGCCAGGGATTGCCTTTTCTATAGTAAATTTTTCAAAAAATAATTTTCTACTGTCTCAAATTTTAATTACGCCAGGGATTGCCTTTTCTACAGTAAATTTTTTCAAAAAATAGTTTTTTACTGTCGCAAATTTTAAATACGCCAGGGATTGCCTTTTCTATAGTAAATTTTTCAAAAATAATTTTTTACTGTCGCAAAGTTAAATTACGCCAGGGATTGCCTTTTCTACAGTACTTTTTCAAAAAATAATTTTTTACTGTCGCAAATTTTAATTGCGCCAGGGATTGCCTTTTCTATAGTAAATTTTTCAAAAATTAATTTTTTACTGTCGCAAATTTTAATTGCGCCAGGGATTGCCTTTTCTATAGTAAATTATTCAAAAAATTATTTGTTACTGTCGCAAATTTTAAATCCGCCAGGGATTGCCTTTTCTATAGTAAATTTTTCAAAAAATAATTTTTTACTGTCGCAAATTTTAATTACGCCAGGGATTGCCTTTTCTATAGTAAATTTTTCAAAAAATAATTTTATACTGTCGCTAATTTTAAATAAGCCAGGGATTGCCTTTTCTATAGTAAATTTTTCAAAATTTAATTTTTTACTGTCGCAAATTTTAATTACGCCAGGGATTGCCTTTTCTACAGTAAATTTTTTCAAAAAATAATTTTTTACTCTCGCAAATTTTAAATACACCAGGGATTGCCTTTTCTATATTAAATTTTTCAAAAAATAATTTTTTACTGTCGCAAATTTTAATTACGCCAGGGATTACCTTTTCTATAGTAAATTTTTCAAAAAATAATTTTCTACTGTCGCAAATTTTAATTACGCCAGGGATTGCTTTTCTACAGTAAATTTTTCAAAAAAAATTTTTTTACTGTCGCAAATTTTAATTGCGCCAGGGATTGCCTTTTCTACAATAAATTTTTCAAAAAATAATTTTCTACTGTCGCAAATTTTAATTGCGCCTTTTCTATAGTAAATTTTTCACAAATTAATCTTTTACTGTCGCAAATTTTAAATCCGCCAGGGATTGCCTTTTCTATAGTAAATTTTTCAAAAATTAATTTTTTACTGTCGCAAATTTTAATTGCGCCAGGGATTGCCTTTTCTATAGTAAATTTTTCAAAAATTAATTTTTTACTGTCGCAAATTTTAATTGCGCCAGGGATTACCTTTTCTATAGTAAATTTTTCAAAAAATATTTTTTTACTGTCGCAAATTTTAAATACGCCAGGGATTGCCTTTTCTATAGTAAATTTTTCAAAAAATATTTTTTTACTGTCGCAAATTTTAAGTACGCCAGGGATTGCCTTTTCTATAGTAAATTTTAAAAAAAATAATTTTTTACTGTCGCAAATTTTAATTACGCCAGGGATTGCCTTTTCTATAGTAAATTTTTCAAAAAATAATTTTCTACTGTCGCAAATTTTAATTGCGCCAGGGATTGCCTTTTCTACAGTAAATTATTCAAAAAATAATTTTCTACTGTCGCAAATTTTAATTGCGCCAGGGATTGCCTATTCTACAATAAATTTTGCAAAAAATAATTTTTTACTGTCGCAAATTTTAATTGCGCCAGGGATTGCCTTTTCTATAGTAAATTTTTCACAAATTAATTTTTTACTGTCGCAAATTTTAAATCCGCCAGGGATTGCCTTTTCTATGGTAAATTTTTCAAAAATTAATTTTTTACTGTCGCAAATTTTAATTGCGCCAGGGATTGCCTATTCTATAGTAAATTTTGCAAAAAATAATTTTTTACTGTCGCAAATTTTAATTGAGCCAGGGATTGCCTTTTCTATAGTAAATTTTTCACAAATTAATTTTTTACTGTCGCAAATTTTAAATCCGCCAGGGATTTCCTTTTCTATAGTAAATTTTTCAAAAATTAATTTTTTACTGTCGCAAATTTTAATTGCGCCAGGGATTGCCTTTTCTTTAGTAAATTTTGCAAAAAATAATTTTCTACTGTCGCAAATTTTAATTGCGCCAGGGATTGCCTATTCTATAGTAAATGTTTCACAAATTAATTTTTTACTCTCGCAAATTTTAAATCCGCCAGGGATTGCCTTTTCTATAGTAAATTTTTCAAAAAATAATTTTTTACTGTAGCAAATTTTTAATTGCCCCAGGAATTGCCTTTTCTACAGTAAATTGTTCAAAAAATAATTTTTTACTGTCGCAAATTTTAATTGCGCCAGGGATTGACTTTTCTACAGTAAATTTTTCAAAAAATAATTTTTTACTGTCGCAAATTTTAATTGCGCCAGGGATTGGCTTTTCTATAGTAAATTTTTCAAAAATTAATTTTTTACTGTCGCAAGTTTTAATTGCGCCAGTGATTGCCTTTTCTATAGTAAATATTCAAAAAATAATTTTTTACTGTCGCAAATTTTAATTACGCCAGGGGTTGCCTTTTCTACAGTAAATTTTTCAAAAAATAATTTTTTACTGTCGCAAATTTTAATTGCGCCAGGGATTGCCTTTCTACAGTAAATTTTTCAAAAAATAATTTTTTACTGTCGCAAATTTTAAATACGACAGGGATTGCCTTTTCTATAGTAAATTTTTCAAAAAATAATTTTTTACTGTCGCAAATTTTAATTACGCCAGGGATTGCCTTTTCTATAGTAAATTTTTCAAAAAATAATTTTCTACTGTCGCAAATTTTAATTGCGCTAATTGCGCCAGGGATTGCCTTTTCTATAGTAAATTTTGCAAAAATAATTTTTTACTGTCGCAAATTTTAAATACGCCAGGGATTGCCTTTTCTACAGTAAATTTTTCAAAAAATATTTTTTTTACTGTCGCAAAATTTAATTGCGCCAGGGATTGCCTTTTCTATAGTAAATTTTTCAAAAAATAATTTTTTACTGTAGCAAATTTTAATTGCTCCAGGAATTGCCTTTTCTACAGTAAATTGTTCAAAAAATAATTTTTTACTGTCGCAAATTTTAATTGCGCCAGGGATTGCCTTTTCTACAGTAAATTTTTCAAAAAATAATTTTTTACTGTCGCAAATTTTAATTGCGCCAGGGATTGGCTTTTCTATAGTAAATTTTTCAAAAATTAATTTTTTACTGTCGCAAGTTTTAATTGCGCCAGTGATTGCCTTTTCTATAGTAAATATTCAAAAAATAATTTTTTACTGTCGCAAATTTTAATTACGCCAGGGGTTGCCTTTTCTACAGTAAATTTTTCAAAAAATAATTTTTTACTGTCGCAAATTTTAATTGCGCCAGGGATTGCCTTTTCTACAGTAAATTTTTCAAAAATAATTTTTTACTGTCGCAAATTTTAAATACGACAGGGATTGCCTTTTCTATAGTAAATTTTTCAAAAAATAATTTTTTACTGTCGCAAATTTTAATTACGCCAGGGATTGCCTTTTCTATAGTAAATTTTTCAAAAAATAATTTTCTACTGTCGCAAATTTTAATTGCGCTAATTGCGCCAGGGATTGCCTTTTTCTATAGTAAATTTTGCAAAAAAATAATTTTTTACTGTCGCAAATTTTAAATACGCCAGGGATTGCCTTTTCTACAGTAAATTTTTCAAAAAATATTTTTTTACTGTCGCAAAATTTAATTGCGCCAGGGATTTCATTTTCTATAGTAAATTTTTCAAAAATTAATTTTTTACTGTCGCAAATTTTAATTGCGCCAGGGATTGCCTTTTCTATAGTAAATTATTCAAAAATTAATTTTTTACTGTCGCAAATTTTAATTGCGCTAGGAATTGCCTTTTCTATAGTAAATTTTTCAAAAATTAATTTTTTTACTGTCGCAAATTTTAATTGCGCCAGGGATTGCCTATTCTATAGTAAATTTTGCAAAAAATAATTTTTTACTGTCGCAAATTTTAATTGCGCCAGGGATTGCCTTTTCTATAGTAAATTTTTCACAAATTAATTTTTTACTGTCGCAAATTTTAAATCCGCTAGGGATTTCCTTTTCTATAGTAAATTTTTCAAAAATTAATTTTTTACTGTCGCAAATTTTAATTGCGCCAGGGATTGCGTTTTCTATAGTAAATTATTCAAAAAATAATTTTCTACTGTCGCAAATTTTAATTGCGCCAGGGGATTGCCTATTCTATAATAAATTTTGCAAAAAATAATTTTTTACTGTCGCAAATTTTAATTGCGCCAGGGATTGCCTTTTCTATAGTAAATTTTTCACAAATTAATTTTTTACTGTCGCAATTTTAAATCCGCCAGGGATTGCCTTTTCTATAGTAAATTTTTCAAAAATTAATTTTTTACTGTCGCAAATTTTAATTGCGCCAGGGATTGCCTATTCTATAGTAAATTTTGCAAAAAATAATTTTTTACTGTCGCAAATTTTAATTGAGCCAGGGATTGCCTTTTCTATAGTAAATTTTTCACAAATTAATTTTTTACTGTCGCAAATTTTAATTGCGCTAATTGCGCCAGGGATTGCCTTTTCTATAGTAAATTTTTCAAAAAATAATTTTTTACTGTCGCAAATTTTAAATACGCCAGGGATTGCCTTTTCTACAGTAAATTTTTCAAAAAATATTTTTTTACTGTCGCAAAATTTAATTGCGCCAGGGATTTCATTTTCTATAGTAAATTTTTCAAAAATTAATTTTTTACTGTCGCAAATTTTAATTGCGCCAGGGATTGCCTTTTCTATAGTAAATTATTCAAAAATTAATTTTTTACTGTCGCAAATTTTAATTGCGCCAGGAATTGCCTTTTCTATAGTAAATTTTTCAAAAATTAATTTTTTACTGTCGCAAATTTTAATTGCGCCAGGGATTGCCTATTCTATAGTAAATTTTGCAAAAAATAATTTTTTACTGTCGCAAATTTTAATTGCGCCAGGGATTGCCTTTTCTATAGTAAATTTTTCACAAATTAATTTTTTTAATGTCGCAAATTTTAAATCCGCTAGGGATTTTCCTTTTCTATAGTAAATTTTTCAAAAATTAATTTTTTACTGTCGCAAATTTTAATTGCGCCAGGGATTGCGTTTCTATAGTAAATTTTTCAAAAAATAATTTTTTACTGTCGCAAATTTTAATTGCGCCAGGGATGGCCTTTTCTACAGTAAATTATTCAAAAAATAATTTTCTACTGTCGCAAATTTTAATTGCGCCAGGGATTGCCTTTTCTATAGTAAATTTTGCAAAAAATAATTTTTTACTGTCGCAAATTTCAATTGCACAAGGGATTGCCTTTACTATAGTAAATGTTTCAGAAATTAATTTTTTACTGTCGCAAATTTAAACTGCGCCAGAGATTGCCTTTTCTTCAGTAAATTTTACAAAAAATAATTTTTTACTGTCGCAAATTTTAATTGCGCCAGGGATTGCCCTTTCTACAGTAAATTTTTCAAAAAATAATTTTTTACTGTCGCAAATTTTAATTGCGCCAGGGATGGCCTTTTCTATAGTAAATTTTGCAAAAATTAATTTTTTACTGTCGCAAATTTTAATTGCGCCAGGAATTGCCTTTTCTATAGTAAATTTTTCAAAAATTAATTTTTTACTGTCGCAAATTTTATTGCGCCAGGGATTGCCTATTCTATAGTAAATTTTGCAAAAAATAATTTTTTACTGTCGCAAATTTTAATTGAGCCAGGGATTGCCTTTTCTATAGTAAATTTTTCACAAATTAATTTTTTACTGTCGCAAATTTTAAATCCGCCAGGGATTTCCTTTTCTATAGTAAATTTTTCAAAAATTAATTTTTTACTGTCGCAAATTTTAATTGCGCCAGGGATTGCCTTTTCTTTAGTGAATTTTTCAAAAAATAATTTTCTACTGTCGCAAATTTTAATTGCGCCAGGGATTGCCTATTCTATAGTAAATGTTTCACAAATTAATTTTTTACTCTCGCAAATTTTAAATCCGCCAGGGATTGCCTTTTCTGTAGTAAATTTTTCAAAAAATAATTTTTTACTGTAGCAAATTTTAATTGCGCCAGGAATTGCCTTTTCTACAGTAAATTGTTCAAAAAATAATTTTTTACTGTCGCAAATTTTAATTGCGCCAGGGATTGCCTTTTCTACAGTAAATTTTTCAAAAAATAATTTTTTACTGTCGCAAATTTTAATTGCGCCAGGGATTGCCTTTTCTATAGTAAATTTTTCAAAAATTAATTTTTTACTGTCGCAAGTTTTAATTGCGCCAGTGATTGCCTTTTCTATAGTAAACATTCAAAAAATAATTTTTTACTGTCGCAAATTTTAATTACGCCAGGGGTTGCCTTTTCTACAGTAAATTTTTCAAAAAATAATTTTTTACTGTCGCAAATTTTAATTGCGCCAGGGATTGCCTTTTCTACAGTAAATTTTTCAAAAAATAATTTTTTACTGTCGCAAATTTTAAATACGACAGGGATTGCCTTTTCTATAGTAAATTTTTCAAAAAATAATTTTTTACTGTCGCAAATTTTAATTACGCCAGGGATTGCCTTTTCTATAGTAAATTTTTCAAAAAATAATTTTCTACTGTCGCAAATTTTAATTGCGCTAATTGCGCCAGGGATTGCCTTTTCTATAGTAAATTTTTCAAAAAAATAATTTTTTACTGTCGCAAATTTTAAATACGCCAGGGATTGCCTTTTCTATAATAAATTTTTCAAAAAATAATTTTTTACTGTCGCAAATTTTAATTACGCCAGGGATTGCCTTTTCTACAGTAAATTTTTCAAAAAATAATTTTTTACTGTCGCAAAATTTAATTGCGCCAGGGATTTCATTTTCTATAGTAAATTTTTCAAAAATTAATTTTTTACTGTCGCAAATTTTAATTGCGCCAGGGATTGCCTTTTCTATAGTAAATTATTCAAAAATTAATTTTTTACTGTCACAAATTTTAATTGCGCCAGGAATTGCCTTTTCTATAGTAAATTTTTCAAAAATTAATTTTTTACTGTCGCAAATTTTAATTGCGCCAGGGATTGTCTATTCTATAGTAAATTTTGCAAAAAATAATTTTTTACTGTCGCAAATTTTAATTGCGTCAGGGATTGCCTTTTCTATAGTAAATTTTTCACAAATTAATTTTTTACTGTCGCAAATTTTAAATCCGCTAGGGATTTCCTTTTCTATAGTAAATTTTTCAAAAATTAATTTTTTACTGTCGCAAATTTTAATTGCGCCAGGGATTGCGTTTTCTATAGTAAATTTTTCAAAAAATAATTTTTTACTGTCGCAAATTTTAATTGCGCCAGGGATTGCCTTTTCTACAGTAAATTATTCAAAAAATAATTTTCTACTGTCGCAAATTTTAATTGCGCCAGGGATTGCCTTTTCTATAGTAAATTTTGCAAAAAATAATTTTTTACTGTCGCAAATTTTAATTGCACCAGGGATTGCCTTTTCTATAGTAAATTTTTCAAAAATTAATTTTTTACTGTCGCAAATTTTAATTGCGCCAGGGATTGCCTTTTCTTTAGTAAATTTTTCAAAAAATAATTTTCTATTGTCGCAAATTTTAATTGCGCCAGGGATTGCCTATTCTATAGTAAATTTTGCAAAAAATAATTTTTTACTGTCGCAAATTTTAATTGCGCCAGGGATTGCCTGTTCTATAGTAAATTTTTCACAAATTAATTTTTTACTGTCGCAAATTTTAATTGCGCCAGGGATTGCCTTTTCTTTAGTAAATTTTTCAAAAAATAATTTTCTACTGTCGCAAATTTTAATTGCGCCAGGGATTGCCTTTTCTATAGTAAATGTTTCACAAATTAATTTTTTACTCTCGCAAATTTTAAATCCGCCAGGGATTGCCTTTTCTATAGTAAATTTTTCAAAAAATAATTTTTTACTGTAGCAAATTTTAATTGCGCCAGGAATTGCCTTTTCTACAGTAAATTGTACAAAAAAAAATTTTTTACTGTCGCAAATTTTAATTGCGCCAGGGATTGCCTTTTCTACAGTAAATTTTTCAAAAAATAATTTTTTACTGTCGAAAATTTTAATTGTGCCAGGGATTGCCTTTTCTATAGTAAATTTTTCAAAAATTAATTTTTTACTGTCGCAAGCTTTAATTGCGCCAGGGATTGCCTTTTCTATAGTAAATTTTTCAAAAAATAATTTTTTACTGTCGCAAATTTTAATTACGCCAGGGGTTGCCTTTTCTACAGTAAATTTTTCAAAAAATAATTTTTTACTGTCGCAAATTTTAATTGCGCCAGGGATTGACTTTTCTACAGTAAATTTTTCAAAAAATAATTTTTTACTGTCGCAAATTTTAAATACGCCAGGGATTGCCTTTTCTATAGTAAATTTTTCAAAAAATAATTTTTTACTGTCGCAAATTTTAATTACGCCAGGGATTGCCTTTTCTATAGTAAATTTTTCAAAAAATAATTTTCTACTGTCGCAAATTTTAATTGCGCTAATTGCGCCAGGGATTGCCTTTTCTATAGTAAATTTTTCAAAAAATAATTTTTTACTGTCGCAAATTTTAAATACGCCAGGGATTGCCTTTTCTATAATAAATTTTTCAAAAAATAATTTTTTACTGTCGCAAATTTTAATTACGCCAGGGATTGCCTTTTCTACAGTAAATTTTTCAAAAAATAATTTTTTACTGTCGCAAAATTTGATTGCGCCAGGAATTGCCTTTTCTATAGTAAATTTTTCAAAAATTAATTTTTTACTGTCGCAAATTTTAAATCCGCCAGGGATTGCCTTTTCTATAGTAAATTTTTCAAAAATTAATTTTTTACTGTGGGAAATTATAATTGCGCCAGGGATTGCCTTTTCTATAGTAAATTTTTCAAAAAATAATTTTCTACTGTCGCAAATTTTAATTGCGCCAGGGATTGCCTTTTCTAAAGTAAATTTTTCAAAAAATAATTTTTTAATGTCGCAAATTTTAATTGCGCCAGGGATTGCCTTTTCTATAGTAAATTTTTCAAAAAATAATTTTTTACTGTCGCAAATTTTAATTACGCCAGGGGTTGCCTTTTCTATAGTAAATTTTACAAAAAATAATTTTCTGTTGTCGCAAATTTTAATTACGCCAGGGATTGCCTTTTCTACAGTAAATTTTTCAAAACATAATTTTTTACTCTCGCAAATTTTAAATACGCCAGGGATTGCCTTTTCTACAGTAAATTTTTCAAAAAATAATTTTTTACTGTCGCAAATTTTAATTGCGCCAGGGATTGCCTTTTCTATAGTAAATTATTCAAAAAATAATTTTTTACTATCCCAAATTTTAAGTCCGCCAGGGATTGCATTTTCTATAGTAAATTTTTCAAAAAATAATTTTTTACTGTCGCAGATTTTGAATACGCCAGGGATTGCCTTTTCTACAGTAAATTTTTCAAAAAATAATTTTTTACTGTCGCAAAGTTAAATCACGCCAAGTATTGCCTTTTCTACAGTAAATTTTTCAAAAAATAATTTTTTACTGTCGCAAATTTTAATTGCGCCAGGGATTGCCTTTTCTATAGTAAATTTTTCAAAAATTAATTTTTTACTGTCGCAAATTTTAATTGCGCCAGCGATTGCCTTTTCTATAGTAAATTATTCAAAAAATTATTTGTTACTGTCGCAAATTTTAAATCCGCCAGGGATTGCCTTTTCTATAGTAAATTTTTCAAAAAATAATTTTTTACTGTCGCAAATTTTAATTACGCCAGGGATTGCCTTTTCTATAGTAAATTTTTCAAAAAATAATTTTATACTGTCGCTAATTTTAAATACGCCAGGGATTGCCTTTTCTATAGTAAATTTTTCAAAATTTAATTTTTTACTGTCGCAAATTTTAATTACGCCAGGGATTGCCGTTTCTACAATAAATTTTTCAAAAAATAATTTTTTACTGTCGCAAATTTTAATTGCGCCAGGGATTGCCTTTTCTATAGTAAATTATTCAAAAAATAATTTTTTAGTATCCCAAATTTTAAGTCCGCCAGGGATTGCCTTTTCTATAGTAAATTTTTCAAAAAATAATTTTTTACTGTCGCAGGTTTTAAATACACCAGGGATTGCCTTTTCTATAGTAAATTATTCAAAAAATAATTTTTTACGGTCGCAAATTTTAATTACGCCAGGGATTGCCTTTTCTATAGTAAATTTTTCAAAAAATAATTTTTTACTGTCGCAAATTTTAATTACGCCAGGGATTGCCTTTTCTACAGTAAATTTTTCAAAAAATAATTTTCTACTGTCGCAAATTTTAATTGCGCCAAGGATTGCCTTTTCTATAGTAAATTTTTCAAAAAATAATTTTCTACTGTCGCAAATTTTAATTGCGCCAGGGATTGCCTTTTCTAAAGTAAATTTTTCAAAAAATAATTTTTTACTGTCGCAAATTTTAATTGCGCCAGGGATTGCCTTTTCTATAGTAAATTTTTCAAAAAATAATTTTTTACTGTCGCAAATTTTAATTACGCCAGGGATTGCCTTTTCTATAGTAAATTTTACAAAAAATAATTTTCTGTTGTCGCAAATTTTAATTACGCCAGGGATTGCCTTTTCTACAGTAAATTTTTCAAAACATAATTTTTTACTCTCGCAAATTTTAAATACGCCAGGGATTGCCTTTTCTACAGTAAATTTTTCAAAAAATAATTTTTCACTGTCGCAAATTTTAATTGCGCCAGGGATTGCCTTTTCTATAGTAAATTATTCAAAAAATAATTTTTTACTATCCCAAATTTTAAGTCCGCCAGGGATTGCATTTTCTATAGTAAATTTTTCAAAAAATAATTTTTTACTGTCGCAGATTTTAAATACGCCAGGGATTGCCTTTTCTACAGTAAATTTTTCAAAAAATAATTTTTTACTGTCGCAAAGTTAAATCACGCCAAGTATTGCCTTTTCTATAGTAAATTATTCAAAAAATTTTTTGTTACTGTCGCAAATTTTAAATCCGCCAGGGATTGCCTTTTCTATAGTAAATTTCTCAAAAAATAATTTTTTACTGTCGCAAATTTTAATTACGCCAGGGATTGCCTTTTCTATAGTAAATTTTTCAAAAAATAATTTTATACTGTCGCTAATTTTAAATACGCCAGGGATTGCCTTTTCTATAGTAAATTTTACAAAATTTATTTTTTTACTGTCGCAAATTTTAATTATGCCAGGGATTGCCTTTTCTACAGTAAATTTTTCAAAAAATAATTTTTTACTGTCGCAAATTTTAATTGCGCCAGGGATTGCCTTTTCTATAGTAAATTATTCAAAAAATAATTTTTTACTATCCCAAATTTTAAGTCCGCCAGGGATTGCCTTCTCTATAGTAAATTTTTCAAAAAATAATTTTTTACTGTCGCAAATTTTAAATACGCCAGGGATTGCCTTTTCTACAGTCAATTTTTCAAAAAATAATTTTTTACTGTCGCAAATTTTAATTGCGCCAGGGATTGCCTTTTCTATAGTAAATTTTTCAAAAAATAATTTTCTACTGTCGCAAATTTTAATTGCGCCAGGGATTGCCTTTTCTACAGTAAATTATTCAAAAAATAATTTTCTACTGTCGCAAATTTTAATTGCGCCAAGGATTGCCTTTTCTATAGTAAATTTTGCAAAAAATAATTTTTTACTGTCGCAAATTTTAATTGCGCCAGGGATTGCCCTTTCTACAGTAAATTTTTCAAAAAATAATTTTTTACTCTCGCAAATTTTAATTGCGCCAGGGATTGCCTTTTCTATAGTAAATTTTTCAAAAATTAATTTTTTACTGTCGCAAATTTTAATTGCGCCAGGGATTGCCTATTCTATAGTAAATTTTGCAAAAAATAATTTTTTACTGTCGCAAATTTTAATTGCTCCAGGGATTGCCTTTTCTATAGTAAATTTTTCACAAATTAATTTTTTACTGTCGCAAATTTTAAATCCGCTAGGGATTTCCTTTTCTATAGTAAATTTTTCAAAAATTAATTTTTTACTGTCGCAAATTTTAATTGCGCCAGGGATTGCGTTTTCTATAGTAGATTTTTCAAAAAATACTTTTTTACTGTCGCAAATTTTAATTGCGCCAGGGATTGCCTTTTCTACAGTAAATTATTAAAAAAATAATTTTCTACTGTCGCAAATTTTAATTGCGCCAGGGATTGCCTTTTCTATAGTAAATTTTGCAAAAAATAATTTTTTACTGTCGCAAATTTTAATTGCACCAGGGATTGCCTTTTCTATAGTAAATTTTTCAAAAATTAATTTTTTACTGTCGCAAATTTTAATTGCGCCAGGGATTGCCTTTTCTTTAGTAAATTTTTCAAAAAATAATTTTCTATTGTCGCAAATTTTAATTGCGCCAGGGATTGCCTTTTCTATAGTAAATGTTTCACAAATTAATTTTTTGCTTTCGCAAATTTTAAATCCGCCAGGGATTGCCTTTCTATAGTAAATTTTTCAAAAATTAATTTTTTACTGTCGCAAATTTTAATTGCGCCAGAAATTGCCTTTTCTATAGTAAATTTTTCAATAATTAATTTTTTACTGTCGCAAATTTTAATTGCGCCAGGGATTGCCTATTCTATAGTAAATTTTGCAAAAAATAATTTTTTACTGTCGCAAATTTTAATTGCGCCAGGGATTGCCTTTTCTACAGTAAATTTTTCAAAAAATAATTTTTTACTGTCGCAAATTTTAATTGCGCCAGGGATTGCCTTTTCTTTAGTAAATTTTTCAAAAAATAATTTTCTACTGTCGCAAATTTTAATTGCGCCAGGGATTGCCTTTTCTATAGTAAATGTTTCACAAATTAATTTTTTACTCTCGCAAATTTTAAATCCGCCAGGGATTGCCTTTTCTATAGTAAATTTTTCAAAAAATAATTTTTTACTGTAGCAAATTTTAATTGCGCCAGGAATTGCCTTTTCTACAGTAAATTGTTCAAAAAATAATTTTTTACTGTCGCAAATTTTAATTGCGCCAGGGATTGCCTTTTCTACAGTAAATTTTTCAAAAAATAATTTTTTACTGTCGAAAATTTTAATTGCGCCAGGGATTGCCTTTTCTATAGTAAATTTTTCAAAAATTAATTTTTTACTGTCGCAAGCTTTAATTGCGCCAGGGATTGCCTTTTCTATAGTAAATATTCAAAAAATAATTTTTTACTGTCGCAAATTTTAATTACGCCAGGGGTTGCCTTTTCTACAGTAAATTTTTCAAAAAATAATTTTTTATTGTCGCAAATTTTAATTGCGCCAGGGATTGCCTTTTCTACAGTAAATTTTTCAAAAAATAATTTTTTACTGTCGCAAATTTTAAATACGCCAGGGATTGCCTTTTCTATAGTAAATTTTTCAAAAAATAATTTTTTACTGTCGCAAATTTTAATTACGCCAGGGATTGCCTTTTCTATAGTAAATTTTTCAAAAAATAATTTTCTACTGTCGCAAATTTTAATTGCGCTAATTGCGCCAGGGATTGCCTTTTCTATAGTAAATTTTTCAAAAAATAATTTTTTACTGTCGCAAATTTTAAATACGCCAGGGATTGCCTTTTCTATAATAAATTTTTCAAAAAATAATTTTTTACTGTCGCAAATTTTAATTACGCCAGGGATTGCCTTTTCTACAGTAAATTTTTCAAAAAATAATTTTTTACTGTCGCAAAATTTAATTTCGCCAGGGATTGCCTTTTCTTTAGTAAATTTTTCAAAAATTAATTTTTTACTGTCGCAAATTTTAATTGCGCCAGGGATTGCCTTTTCTATAGTAAATTATTCAAAAAATTATTTTTTACTGTCGCAAATTTTAAATCCGCCAGGGATTGCCTTTTCTATAGTAAATTTTTCAAAAAATAATTTTTTACTGTCGCAAATTTTAATTACGCCAGGGATTGCCTTTTCTATAGTAAATTTTTCAAAAAATAATTTTCTACTGTCGCAAATTTTAATTGCGCCAGGGATTGCCATTTCTACAGTAAATTTTTCAAAAAATAATTTTCTACTGTCGCAAATTTTAATTGCGGCAGGGATTGCCTTTTCTATAGTAAATTTTTCACAAATTAATTTTTTACTGTCGCAAATTTTAAATCCGCCAGGGATTGCCTTTTCTATAGTAAATTTTTCAAAAATTAATTTTTTACTGTGGCAAATTATAATTGCGCCAGGGATTGCCTTTTCTATAGTAATTTTTTCAAAAAATAATTTTTTACTGTCGCAAATTTTAATTACGCCAGGGATTACCTTTTCTATAGTAAATTTTTCAAAAAATAATTTTCTACTGTCGCAAATTTTAATTGCGCCAGGGATTGCCTTTTCTATAGTAAATTTTTCAAAAAATAATTTTTTACTGTCGCAAATTTTAAATGCGCCAGGGATTGCCTTTTCTATAGTAAATTTTTCAAAAAATAATTTTTTACTGTCGCAAATTTTAATTACGCCAGGGATTGCCTTTTCTATAGTAAATTTTACAAAAAATAATTTTCTGCTGTCGCAAATTTTAATTACGCCAGGGATTGCCTTTTCTACAGTAAATTTTTCAAAAAATAATTTTTTACTGTCGCAAATTTTAAATACGCCAGGGATTGCCTTTTCTATAGTCAATTTTTCAAAAAATAATTTTTTACTGTCGCAAATTTTATTTGCGCCAGGGATTGCCTTTTCTATAGTAAATTTTTCAAAAAATAATTTTCTACTGTCGCAAATTTTAATTGCGCCAGGGATTGCCTTTTCTACAGTAAATTATTCAAAAAATAATTTTCTACTGTCGCAAATTTTAATTGCGCCAGGGATTGCCTTTTCTATAGTAAATTTTGCAAAAAATAATTTTCTACTGTCGCAAATTTTAATTGCGCCAGGGATTGCCTTTTCTATAGTAAATTTTTCAAAAAATAATTTTTTACTGTCGCAAATTTTAAATACGCCAGGGATTGCCTTTTCTATAGTAAATTTTTCAAAAAATAATTTTTTACTGTCGCAAATTTTAATTACGCCAGGGATTGCCTTTTCTATAGTAAATTTTACAAAAAATAATTTTCTGCTGTCGCAAATTTTAATTACGCCAGGGATTGCCTTTTCTACAGTAAATTTTTCAAAAAATAATTTTTTACTGTCGCAAATTTTAAATACGCCAGGGATTGCCTTTTCTATAGTCAATTTTTCAAAAAATAATTTTTTACTGTCGCAAATTTTAATTGCGCCAGGGATTGCCTTTTCTATAGTAAATTTTTCAAAAAATAATTTTCTACTGTCGCAAATTTTAATTGCGCCAGGGATTGCCTTTTCTACAGTAAATTATTCAAAAAATAATTTTCTACTGTCGCAAATTTTAATTGCGCCAGGGATTGCCTTTTCTATAGTAAATTTTGCAAAAAATAATTTTTTACTGTCGCAAATTTTAATTGCGCCAGGGATTGCCCTTTCTACAGTAAATTTTTCAAAAAATAATTTTTTACTCTCGCAAATTTTAATTGCGCCAGGGATTGCCTTTTCTATAGTAAATTTTTCAAAAATTAATTTTTTACTGTCGCAAATTTTAATTGCGCCAGGGATTGCCTTTTCTTTAGTAAATTTTTCAAAAAATAATTTTCTACTGTCGCAAATTTTAATTGCGCCAGGGATTGCCTTTTCTATAGTAAATGTTTCACAAATTAATTTTTTACTGTCGCAAATTTTAAATCCGCCAGGGATTGCCTTTTCTATAGTAAATTTTTCAAAAAATAATTTTTTACTGTAGCAAATTTTAATTGCGCCAGGAATTGCCTTTTCTACAGTAAATTGTTCAAAAAATAATTTTTTACTGTCGCAAATTTTAATTGCGCCAGGGATTGCCTTTTCTACAGTAAATTTTTCAAAAAATAATTTTTTACTGTCGAAAATTTTAATTGCGCCAGGGATTGCCTTTTCTATAGTAAATTTTTCAAAAATTAATTTTTTACTGTCGCAAGCTTTAATTGCGCCAGGGATTGCCTTTTCTATAGTAAATATTCAAAAAATAATTTTTTACTGTCGCAAATTTTAATTACGCCAGGGGTTAACTTTTCTACAGTAAATTTTTCAAAAAATAATTTTTTATTGTCGCAAATTTTAATTGCGCCAGGGATTGCCTTTTCTACTGTAAATTTTTCAAAAAATAATTTTTTACTGTCGCAAATTTTAAATACGCCAGGGATTGCCTTTTCTATAGTAAATTTTTCAAAAAATAATTTTTTACTGTCGCAAATCTTAATTACGCCAGGGATTGCCTTTTCTATAGTAAATTTTTCAAAAAATAATTTTCTACTGTCGCAAATTTTAATTGCGCTAATTGCGCCAGGGATTGCCTTTTCTATAGTAAGTTTTTCAAAAAATAATTTTTTACTGTCGCAAATTTTAAATACGCCAGGGATGGCCTTTTCTATAATAAATTTTTCAAAAAATATTTTTTTACTGTCGCAAATTTTAATTACGCCAGGGATTGCCTTTTCTACAGTAAATTTTTCAAAAAATAATTCTTTACTGTTGCAAAATTTAATTTCGCCAGGGATTGCCTTTTCTATAGTAAATTTTTCAAAAATTAATTTTTTACTGTCGCAAATTTTAATTGCGCCAGGGATTGCCTTTTCTATAGTAAATTATTCAAAAAATTATTTTTTACTGTCGCAAATTTTAAATCCGCCAGGGATTGCCTTTTCTATAGTAAATTTTTCAAAAAATAATTTTTTACTGTCGCAAATTTTAATTACGCCAGGGATTGCCTTTTCTATAGTAAATTTTTCAAAAAATAATTTTCTACTGTCGCAAATTTTAATTGCGCCAGGGATTGCCTTTTCTACAGTAAATTTTTCAAAATATTATTTTCTACTGTCGCAAATTTTAATTGCGTCAGGGATTGCCTTTTCTATAGTAAATTTTTCAAAAATTAATTTTTTACTGTCGCAAATTTTAATTGCGCCAGGGATTGCCTTTTCTATAGTAAATTATTCAAAAAATTATTTGTTACTGTCGCAAATTTTAAATCCGCCAGGGATTGCCTTTTCTATAGTAAATTTTTCAAAAAATAATTTTTTACTGTCGCAAATTTTAATTACGCCAGGGATTGCCTTTTCTATAGTAAATTTTTCAAAAAATAATTTTATACTGTCGCTAATTTTAAATACGCCAGGGATTGCCTTTTCTATAGTAAATTTTTCAAAATTTAATTTTTTTTTTGTCGCAAATTTTAATTACGCCAGGGATTGCCTTTTCTACGGTAAATTTTTCAAAAAATAATTTTTTACTGTCGCAAATTTTAATTGCGCCAGGGATTTCCTTTTCTATAGTAAATTATTCAAAAAATAATTTTTTACTATCCCAAATTTTAAGTCCGCCAGGGATTGCCTTTTTATATAGTAAATTTTTCAAAAAATAATTTTTTACTGTCGCAGATTTTAAATACACCAGGGATTGCCTTTTCTATAGTAAATTTTTCAAAAAATAATTTTTTTACGGTCGCAAATTTTAATTACGCCAGGGATTGCCTTTTCTATAGTAAATTTTTCAAAAAATAATTTTCTACTGTCGCAAATTTTAATTACGCCAGGGATTGCCTTTTCTACAGTAAATTTTTCAAAAAATAATTTTTTACTGTCGCAAATTTTAAATACGCCAGGGATTGCCTTTTCTACAGTAAATTTTTCAAAAAATAATTTTTTACTGTCGCAAAGTTAAATTACGCCAGGGATTGCCTTTTCTACAGTAAATTTTTCAAAAAATTATTTTTTACTGTCGCAAATTTTAATTGCGCCAGGGATTGCCTTTTCTATAGTAAATATTTCATAAATTAATTTTTTACTGTCGCAAATTTTAATTGCGCCAGGGATTGCCTTTTCTATAGTAAATTATTCAAAAAATTTTTTGTTACTGTCGCAAATTTTAAATCCGCCAGGGATTGCTTTTCTATAGTAAATTTCTCAAAAAATAATTTTTTACTGTCGCAAATTTTAATTACGCCAGGGATTGCCTTTTCTATAGTAAATTTTTCAAAAAATAATTTTATACTGTCGCTAATTTTAAATACGCCAGGGATTGCCTTTTCTATAGTAAATTTTACAAAATTTATGTTTTTATTGTCGCAAATTTTAATTACGCCAGGGATTGCCTTTTCTACAGTAAATTTTTCAAAAAATTATTTTTTATTGTCGCAAATTTTAATTGCGCCAGGGATTGCCTTTTCTATAGTAAATTATTCAAAAAATAATTTTTTACTATCCCAAATTTTAAGTCCGCCAGCGATTGCCTTCTCTATAGTAAATTTTTCAAAAAATAATTGTTTACTGTCGCAAATTTTAAATACGCCAGGGATTGCCTTTTCTACAGTCAATTTTTCAAAAAATAATTTTTTACTGTCGCAAATTTTAATTGCGCCAGGGATTGCCTTTTCTATAGTAAATTTTTCAAAAAATAATTTTCTACTGTCGCAAATTTTAATTGCCCCAGGGATTGCCTTTTCTACAGTAAATTATTCAAAAAATAATTTTCTACTGTCGCAAATTTTAATTGCGCCAGGGATTGCCTTTTCTATAGTAAATTTTGCAAAAAATAATTTTTTACTGTCGCAAATTTTAATTGCGCCAGGGATTGCCCTTTCTACAGTAAATTTTTCAAAAATAATTTTTTACTCTCGCAAATTTTAATTGCGCCAGGGATTGCCTTTTCTATAGTAAATTTTTCAAAAATTAATTTTTTACTGTCGCAAATTTTAATTGCGCCAGGAATTGCCTTTTCTATAGTAAATTTTTCAAAATTTAATTTTTTACTGTCGCAAATTTTAATTACGCCAGGGATTGCCTTTTCTACAGTAAATTTTTCAAAAAATAATTTTTTACTGTCGCAAATTTTAATTGCGCCAGGGATTGCCTTTTCTATAGTAAATTATTCAAAAAATAATTTTTTACTATCCCAAATTTTAAGTCCGCCAGGGATTGCCTTTTCTAGAGTAAATTTTTCAAAAAATAATTTTTTACTGTCGCAAATTTTAAATACACCAGGGATTGCCTTTTCTATAGTAAATTTTTCAAAAAATAATTTTTACGGTCGCAAATTTTAATTACGCCAGGGATTGCCTTTTCTATAGTAAATTTTTCAAAAAATAATTTTCTACTGTCGCAAATTTTAATTACGCCAGGGATTGCCTTTTCTACAGTAAATTTTTCAAAAAATAATTTTTTACTGTCGCAAATTTTAAATACGCCAGGGATTGCCTTTTCTACAGTAAATTTTTCAAAAAATAATTTTTTACTGTCGCAAAGTTAAATTACGCCAGGGATTGCCTTTTCTACAGTAAATTTTTCAAAAAATAATTTTTTACTGTCGCAAATTTTAATTGCGCCAGGGATTGCCTTTTCTATAGTAAATATTTCATAAATTAATTTTTTACTGTCGCAAATTTTAATTGCGCCAGGGATTGCCTTTTCTATAGTAAATTATTCAAAAAATTTTTTGTTACTGTCGCAAATTTTAAATCCGCCAGGGATTGCCTTTTCTATAGTAAATTTCTCAAAAAATAATTTTTTACTGTCGCAAATTTTAATTACGCCAGGGGTTGCCTTTTCTATAGTAAATTTTTCAAAAAATAATTTTCTACTGTCGCAAATTTTAATTGCGCCAGGGATTGCCTTTTCTACAGTAAATTATTCAAAAAATAATTTTCTACTGTCGCAAATTTTAATTGCGCCAGGGATTGCCTTTTCTATAGTAAATTTTGCAAAAAATAATTTTTTACTGTCGCAAATTTTAATTGCGCCAGGGATTGCCCTTTCTACAGTAAATTTTTCAAAAAATAATTTTTTACTCTCGCAAATTTTAATTGCGCCAGGGATTGCCTTTTCTATAGTAAATTTTTCAAAAATTAATTTTTTACTGTCGCAAATTTTAATTGCGCCAGGAATTGCCTTTTCTATAGTAAATTTTTCAAAATTTAATTTTTTACTGTCGCAAATTTTAATTACGCCAGGGATTGCCTTTTCTACAGTAAATTTTTCAAAAATAATTTTTTACTGTCGCAAATTTTAATTGCGCCAGGGATTGCCTTTTCTATAGTAAATTATTCAAAAAATAATTTTTTACTATCCCAAATTTTAAGTCCGCCAGGGATTGCCTTTTCTAGAGTAAATTTTTCAAAAAATAATTTTTTACTGTCGCAAATTTTAAATACACCAGGGATTGCCTTTTCTATAGTAAATTTTTCAAAAAATATTTTTTTACGGTCGCAAATTTTAATTACGCAGGGATTGCCTTTTCTATAGTAAATTTTTCAAAAAATAATTTTCTACTGTCGCAAATTTTAATTACGCCAGGGATTGCCTTTTCTACAGTAAATTTTTCAAAAAATAATTTTTTACTGTCGCAAATTTTAAATACGCCAGGGATTGCCTTTTCTACAGTAAATTTTTCAAAAAATAATTTTTTACTGTCGCAAAGTTAAATTACGCCAGGGATTGCCTTTTCTACAGTAAATTTTTCAAAAAATAATTTTTTACTGTCGCAAATTTTAATTGCGATGGATTGCCTTTTCTATAGTAAATATTTCATAAATTAATTTTTTACTGTCGCAAATTTTAATTGCGCCAGGGATTGCCTTTGCTATAGTAAATTATTCAAAAAATTTTTTGTTACTGTCGCAAATTTTAAATCCGCCAGGGATTGCCTTTTCTATAGTAAACTTCTCAAAAAATAATTTTTTACTGTCGCAAATTTTAATTACGCCAGGGATTGCCTTTTCTATAGTAAATTTTTCAAAAAATAATTTTATACTGCCGCTAATTTTAAATACGCCAGGGATTGCCTTTTCTATAGTAAATTTTACAAAATTTATGTTTTTACTGTCGCAAATTTTAATTACGCCAGGGATTGCCTTTTCTACAGTAAATTTTTCAAAAAATAATTTTTTACTGTCGCAAATTTTAATTGCGCCAGGGATTGCCTTTTCTATAGTAAATTATTCAAAAAATAATTTTTTACTATCCCAAATTTTAAGTCCGCCAGGAATTGCCTTCTCTATAGTAAATTTTTCAAAAAATAATTGTTTACTGTCGCAAATTTTAAATACGTCAGGGATTGCCTTTTCTACTGTCAATTTTTCAAAAAATAATTTTTTACTGTCGCAAATTTTAATTGCGCCAGGGATTGCCTTTTCTATAGTAAATTTTTCAAAAAATAATTTTCTACTGTCGCAAATTTTAATTGCGCCAGGGATTGCCTTTTCTACAGTAAATTATTCAAAAAATAATTTTCTACTGTCGCAAATTTTAATTGCGCCAGGGATTGCTTTTCTATAGTAAATTTTGCAAAAAATAATTTTTTACTGTCGCAAATTTTAATTGCGCCAGGGACTGCCCTTTCTACAGTAAATTTTCCAAAAAATAATTTTTTACTCTCGCAAATTTTAATTGCGCCAGGGATTGCCTTTTCTATAGTAAATTTTTCAAAAATTAATTTTTTACTGTCGCAAATTTTAATTGCGCCAGGAATTGCCTTTTCTATAGTAAATTTTTCAAAAATTAATTTTTTACTGTCGCAAATTTTAATTGCGCCTGGGATTGCCTATTCTATAGTAAATTTTGCAAAAAATAATTTTTTACTGTCGCAAATTTTAATTGCGCCAGGGATTGCCTTTTCTATAGTAAATTTTTCACAAATTAATTTTTTACTGTCGCAAATTTTAAATCCGCCAGGGATTTCCTTTTCTATAGTAAATTTTTCAAAAATTAATTTTTTACTGTCGCAAATTTTAATTGCGCCAGGGATTGCGTTTTCTATAGTAAATTTTTCAAAAAATAATTTTTTACTGTCGCAAATTTTAATTGCGCCAGGGATTGCCTTTTCTACAGTAAATTATTCAAAAAATAATTTTCTACTGTCGCAAATTTTAATTGCGCCAGGGATTGCCTTTTCTATAGTAAATTTTGCAAAAAATATTTTTTTACTGTCGCAAATTTTAATTGCGCCAGGGATTGCCTTTTCTATAGTAAATTTTTCAAAAATTAATTTTTTACTGTCGCAAATTTTAATTACGCCAGGGATTGCCTTTTCTTTAGTAAATTTTTCAAAAAATAATTTTCTACTGTCGCAAATTTTAATTGCGCCAGGGATTGCCTTTTCTATAGTAAATGTTTCACAAATTAATTTTTTACTCTCGCAAATTTTAAATCCGCCAGGGATTGCCTCTTCTATAGTAAATTTTTCAAAAAATAATTTTTTACTGTCGCAAATTTTAATTGCGCCAGGAATTGCCTTTTCTACAGTAAATTGTTCAAAAAATAATTTTTTACTGTCGCAAATTTTAATTGCGCCAGGGATTGCCTTTTCTACAGCAAATTTTTCAAAAAATAATTTTTTACTGTCGCAAATTTTAATTGCGCCAGGGATTGCCTTTTCTATAGTAAATTTTTCAAAAATTAATTTTTAACTGTCGCAAGTTTTAAATGCGCCAGGGATTGCCTTTTCTATAGTAAATATTCAAAAAATATTTTTTACTGTCGCAAATTTTAATTACGCCAGGGATTGCCTTTTCTATAGAAAATTTCTCAAAAAATAATTTTTTACTGTCGCAAATTTTAATTACGCCAGGATTGCCTTTTCTATAGTAGATATTCAAAAAATAATTTTTTACTGTCGCAAATTTTAATTACGCCAGGGGTTGCCTTTTCTACAGTAAATTTTTCAAAAAATAATTTTTTACTGTCGCAAATTTTAATTGTGCCAGGGATTGCCTATTCTACAGTAAATTTTTCAAAAAATAATTTTTTACTGTCGCAATTTTTAATTGCGCCAGGTATTGCCTTTTCTATAGTAAATTTTTCAAAAAATAATTTTCTACTGTCGCAAATTTTAATTGCGCCAGGGATTGCCTTTTCTATAGTAAATTTTTCAAAAAATAATTTTCTACTGTCGCAAATTTTAATTGCGCCAGGGATTGCCTTTTCTATAGTAAATTTTTCACAAATTAAGTTTTTTACTGTCGCAAATTTTAAATCCGCCAGGGATTGCCGTTTCTATAGTAAATTTTTCAAAAATTAATTTTTTACTGTCGCAAATTTTAATTGCGCCAGGGATTGCCTTTTCTATAGTAAATTTTTCAAAAAATAATTTTTTACTGTCGCAAATTTTAATTACGCCAGGGATTGCCTTTTCTATAGTAAATTTTTCAAAAAATAATTTTCTACTGTCGCAAATTTTAATTGCGCCAGGGATTGCCTTTTCTATAGTAAATTTTTCAAAAAATAATTTTTTACTGTCGCAAATTTTAAATACGCCAGGGATTGCCTTTTCTATAGTAAATTTTTCAAAAAATAATTTTTTACTGTCGCAAATTTTAATTACGCCAGGGATTGCCTTTTCTATAGTAAATTTTTCAAAAAATTATTTTCTACTGTCGCAAATTTTAACTACGCCAGGGATTGCCTTTTCTACAGCAAATTTTTCAAAAAATAATTTTTTACTGTCGCAAATTTTAAATACGCCAGGGATTGCCTTTTCTACAGTAAATTTTTCAAAAAATAATTTTTTACTGTCGCAAAGTTAAATTACGCCAGGGATTGCCTTTGCTACAGTAAATTTTTCAAAAAATAATTTTTTATTGTCGCAAATTTTAATTGCGCCAGGGATTGACTTTTCTATAGTAAATTTTTCAAAAATTAATTTTTTACTGTCGCATATTTTAATTGCGCCAGGGGTTGCCTTTTCTGTAGTAAATTATTCAAAAAATTATTTGTTAATGTCGCAAATTTTAAATCCGGAAGGGATTGCCTTTTCTATAGTAAATTTTTCAAAAAATAATTTTTTACTGTCGCAAATTTTAATTACGCCAGGGATTGCCTTTTCTATAGAAAATTTTTCAAAAAATAATTTTATACTGTCGCTAATTTTAAATACGCCAGGGATTGCCTTTTCTATAGTAAATTTTTCAAAATATAATTTTTTACTGTCGCAAATTTTAATTACGCCAGGGATTGCCTTTTCTACAGTAAATTTTTTCAAAAAATAATTTTTTACTGTAGCAAATTTTAATTGCGCCAGGGATTGCCTTTTCTATAGTAAATTATTCAAAAAATAATTTTTTACTATCCCAAATTTTAAGTCCGCCAGGGATTGCCTTTTCTATAGTAAATTTTTCAAAAAATAATTTTTTACTGTCGCAAATTTTAAATACGCCAGGGATTGCCTTTTCTATAGTAAATTTTTCAAAAAATAATTTTTTACTGTCGCAAATTTTAATTACGCCAGGGATTGCCTTTTCTATAGTAAATTTTTCAAAAAATAATTTTCTACAGTCGCAAATTTTAATTACGCCAGGGATTGCCTTTTCTATAGTAAATTTTTCAAAAAATAATTTTTTACTGTCGCTAATTTTAAATACGCCAGGGATTGCTTTTCTACAGTAAATTTTTCAAAAAAAAATTTTTTACTGTCGCAAATTTTAATTGCGCCAGGGATTGCCTTTTCTACAATAAATTTTTCAAAAAATAATTTTCTACTGTCGCAAATTTTAATTACGCCAGGGATTGCCTTTTCTATAGTAAATTTTTCACAAATTAGCCTTTTACTGTGGCAAATTTTAAATCCGCCAGGGATTGCCTTTTCTATAGTAAATATTTCAAAAAATAATTTTTTACTGTTGCAAATTTTAAATACGCCAGGGATTTATTTTTCTATAGTAAATTTTTCAAAAAATAATTTTTTATTGTCGCAAATTTTAATTACGCCAGGGATTGCCTTTTCTATAGTAAATTTTTCAAAAAATAGTTTTCTACTGTCGCAAATTTTAATTACGCCAGGGATTGCCTTTTCTACAGTAAATTTTTCAAAAAATAATTTTTTACTGTCGCAAATTTTAAATACGGCAGGGATTGCCTTTTCTATAGTAAATTTTTCAAAAAATAATTTTTTACTGTCGCAAAGTTTAATTACGCCAGGGATTGCATTTTCTACAGTAAATTTTTCAAAAAATAATTTTTTACTCTCGCAAATTTTAATTGCGCCAGGGATTGCATTTTCTATAGTAAATTTTTCAAAAATTAATTTTTTACTGTCGCAAATTTTAATTGCGCCAGGGATTGCCTTTTCTATAGTAAATTATTCAAAAAATAATTTTTTACTGTCGCAAATTTTAAATCCGCCAGGGATTGCCTTTTCTATAGTAAATTTTTCAAAAAATAATTTTTTACTGCCGCAAATTTTAATTACGCCAGGGACTGCCTTTTCTATAGTAAATTTTTCAAAAAATAATTTTATACTGTCGCAAATTTTAAATACGCCAGGGATTGCCTTTTCTATAGTAAATTTTTCAAAATTTAATTTTTTACTGTCGCAAATTTTAATTACGCCAGGGATTGCCTTTTCTACAGTAAACTTTTCAAAAACTAATTTTTTACTGTCGCAAATTTTAATTACGCCAGGGATTGCCTTTTCTACAGTAAATTTTTCAAAAAATAATTTTTTACAGTCGCAAATTTTAAATACGCCAGGGATTGCCTTTTCTATAGTAAATTTTTCAAAAAATAATTTTTTACTGTCGCAAAGTTTAATTACGCCAGGAATTGCCTTTTCTACAGTAAATTTTTCAAAAAATAATTTTTTACTGTCGCAAATTTTAATTGCGCCAGGGATTGCCTTTTCTATAGTAAATTTTTCAAAAATTAATTTTTTACTGTCGCAAATTTTAATTGCGCCAGGGATTGCCTTTTCTATAGTAAATTATTCAAAAAATAATTGTTTACTGTCGCAAATTTTAAATCCGCCAGGGATTGCCTTTTCTATAGTAAATTTTTCAAAAAATAATTTTTTATTGTCGCAAATTTTAATTACGCCAGGGATTGCCTTTTCTATAGTAAATTTTTCAAAAATTAATTTTCTACTGTCGCAAATTTTAATTGCGCCAAGGACTGCCTTTTCCATAGTAAATTCTTCAAAAAATAACTTTTTACTGTCGCAAATTTTAAATACGACAGGGATTGCCTTTTCTATAGTAAATTTTCAAAAAATAATTTTTTACTGTCGCAAATTTTAATTAAGCCAGGGATTGCCTTTTCTATAGTAAATTTTTCAAAAATTAATTTTCTACTGTCGCAAATTCTAATTGCGCCAGGGATTGCCTTTTCTATAGTAAATTTTTCAAAAAATAATTTTTTACTGTCGCAAATTTTAATTGCGCCAGGGATTGCCTTTTCTTTAGTAAATTTTTCAAAAATTAATTTTTTACTGTCGCAAATTTTAATTGCGCCAGGGATTTTCTTTTATATAGTAAATTTTTCAAAAAATAATTTTCTACTGTCGCAAATTTTAATTGCGCCAGGGATTGCCTTTTCTATAGTAAATTTTTCACAAATTAATTTTTTACTCTCGCAAATTTTAATTCCGCCAGGAATTGCCTTTTTATAGTAAATTTTTCAAAAAATAATTTTTTACTGTCGCAAATTTTAATTGCACCAGGGATTACCTTTTCTACAGTAAATTTTTCAAAAAATAATTTTTTACTGTCGCAAATGTTAATTGCGCCAGGGATTGCCTTTTCTACAGTAAATTTTTCAAAAAATAATTTTTTACTGTCGCAAATTTTAATTGCGCCAGGGATTGCCTTTTCTATAGTAAATTTTTCAAAAATTAATTTTTTACTGTCGCAAGTATTAATTGCGCCAGGGATTGCCTTTTCTATAGTAAATATTCAAAAAATAATTTTTTACTGTCGCAAATTTTAATTACGCCAGGGATTTCCTTTTCTACAGTCAATTTTTCAAAAAATAATTTTTTACTGTCGCAAATTTTAATTGCGCCAGGGATTGCCTTTTCTACAGTAAATTTTTCAAAAAATAATTCTTTACTGTCGCAAATTTTAAATACGCCTGGGATTGCCTTTTCTATAGTAAATTTTTCAAAAAATAATTTTTTACTGTCGCAAATTTTAATTACGCCAGGGATTGCCTTTTCTATAGTAAATTTTTCAAAAAATAATTTTCTACTGTCGCAAATTTTAATTGCGCCAGGGATTGCCTTTTCTATAGTAGATTTTTCAAAAAATAATTTTTTACTGTCGTAAATTTTAAATACGCCAGGGATTGCGTTTTCTGTAGTTAATTTTTCAAAAAATAATTTTTTACTGTCGCAAATTTTAATTACGCCAGGGATTGCCTTTTCTACAGTAAATTTTTCAAAAAATAATTTTTTACTGTCGCAAAATTTAATTGCGCCAGGGATTGCCCTTTCTATAGTAAATTTTTCAAAAATTAATTTTTTACTGTCGCAAATTTTAATTGCGCCAGGGATTGCCTTTTCTATAGTAAATTAGTCAAAAAATAATTTTTTACTGTCGCAAATTTTAAATCCGCCAGGGATTGCCTTTCTATAGTAAATTTTACAAAAAATAATTTTCTACTGTCGGAAATTTTAATTGCGCCAGGGGTTTCCTTTTCTATAGTAAATTTTTCACAAATTAATTTTTTACTGTCGCAAATTTTAAATCCGCCAGGGATTGCCTTTTCTATAGTAAATTTTTCAACAATTAATTTTTTACTGTCGCAAATTTTAATTGGTCCAGGGATTGCCTTTTCTATAGTAAATTTTTCAAAAATTAATTTTTTACTGTCGGAAATTTTAATTGCGCCAGGGATTGCCTTTTCTATAGTAAATTTTTCACATATTAATTTTTTACTGTCGCAAATTTTAAATCCGCCAGGGATTACCTTTTCTATAGTAAATTTTTCTAAAAAAAAATTTTTACTGTCGCAAATTTTAAATACGCCAGGGATTGCCTTTTCTATAGTAAATTATTCAAAAAATAATTTTTTACTGTCGCAAATTTTAATTACGACAAGGATTGCCTTTTCTATAGTAAATTTTTCAAAAAATAATTTTCTTCTGTCGCAAATTTTAATTGCGCCAGGGATTGCCTTTTCTACAGTAAATTTTTCAAAAAATAATTTTCTACTGTCGGAAATTTTAATTGCGCCAAGGATCGCCTTTTCTATAGTAAATTTTTCACAAATTAATTTTTTACTGTCGTAAATTTTAAATCCGCCAGGGATTGCCTTTTCTATAGTAAATTTTTAAAAAATTAATTTTTTAGTGTCGCAAATTTTAATTGCGCCAGGGATTGCCTTTTCTATAGTAAATTTTTCAAAAATTAATTTTTTACTGTCGCAAATTTTAATTGCGCCAGGGATTACCTTTTCTATAGTAAATTTTTCAAAAAAAAAATTTTTACTGTCGCAAATTTTAAATACGCCAGGGATTGCCTTTTCTATAGTAAATTATTCAAAAAATAATTTTTTACTGTCGCAAATTTTAATTACGCCAAGGATTGCCTTTTCTATAGTAAATTTTTCAAAACATAATTTTCTACTGTCGCAAATTTTAATTGCACCAGGGATTGCCTTTTCTATAGTAAATTTTTCAAAAAATAATTTTTTACTGTCGCAAATTTTAATACCCCAGGGATTGCCTTTTCTATAGAAAATTTTTCAAAAAATAATTTTTTACTGTCGCAAATTTTAATTACGCCAGGGATTGCCTTTTCTATAGTAAATTTTTCAAAAAATAATTTTCTACTGTCGCAAATTTTAATTACGCCAGGGATTGCCTTTTCTATAGTAAATTTTTCAAAAAATAATTTTTTACTGTCGCAAATTTTAATTATGCCAGGGATTGCCTTTTCTATAGTAAATTTTTCAAAAAATAATTTTATACTGTTGCAAATTTTAAATACGGCATGGATTGCCTTTTCTATAGTAAATTTTTCAAAATTTAATTTTTTACTGTCGCAAATTTTAATTACGCCAGGGATTGCCTTTTCTACAGTAAATTTTTCAAAAACTAATTTTTTACTGTCGCAAATTTTAATTACGCCAGGGATTGCCTTTTCTACAGTAAATTTTTCAAAAAATAATTTTTTACTTTCGCAATTTTAAATACGCCAGGGATTGCCTTTTCTATAGTAAATTTTTAAAAAAATAATTTTTTACTGTCGCAAAGTTTAATTATGGGATTGCTTTTCTACAGTAAATTTTTTAAAAAATAATTTTTTATTGTCGCATATTTTAATTGCGCCAGGGATTGCCTTTTCTATAGTGAATTTTTCAAAAATTAATTTTTACTGTCGCAAATTTTAATTGCGCCAGGGATTGCCTTTTCTATAGTAAATTATTCAAAAAATAATTTTTTACTGTCGCAAATTTTAAATCCGCCAGGGATTGCCTTTTCTATAGTAAATTTTTCAAAAAATAATTTTTTACTGTCTCAAATTTTAAATACGCCAGGGATTGCCGTTTCTACTGTAAATTTTTCAAAAAATTATTTTTTACTGTCGCAAATTTTAATTGCGCCAGGGATTGCCTTTTCAACAGTAAATTTTTCAAAAAATAATTTTTTACTGTCGCAAATTTTAATTACGCCAAGGATTGCATTTTCTATAGTAAATTTTT